>CAJGYO010000036.1:0-127187 GCA_904845875.1 Miscanthus lutarioriparius | reverse complement strand
TTGCAATTTCTATCTTCATTTTGGTCCACCAAAATCTTTGTTTCAAGTCATGATACATCTTGTTACTCCCCGGATGGATAGATAACCTAGTAGCATGTGCTTCTTCAAGAATTGACTGCTGCAACTCAGGAACTTTTGGGACCACCAGGCGATCCTTGAACCATAGCACACCTTCATTATCTATGCTGAAACATTTTGTCTTTCCATTCCTGACTCTTTCCTTGATATGGGCTACACCCTTGTTTTCCTTCTGAGCAGCAATAACTTGATCTCGAATAGTGACTTCAACAATTATGTTGGTCAAACTACCTTATTGAATTACCTCTACATTCAATTTCTCCATCTCTTGACATAAGGTTAGACCCATTGTTCTTACTGTTAGGCAATTGCAATAACTTTTGCGACTGAGGGCATCTGCCACCACATTTGCTTTACCAGGGTGATAATGTACTTCCAAGTCATAATCTTTAATCAACTCTAACCATCTTCTTTGTCGCATATTCAATTCTGACTGAGTAAAGATATACTTTAAGCTCTTGTGGTCTGTATAAATATGGCACATATTACCAAGTAGGTAATGTCGCCAAATCTTCAGAGCATGGACCACAACTGCTAACTCCAGATCATGAGTCGGATAGTGTTCTTCATGTTGCTTAAGTTGCTGGATGCATAAGCAATGACTCGGCCTTCTTGCATCAACACACATCCAATACCAATACCTGAAGCATCACAATAAACATCAAACGGCTTCTCAATATCAGGTTGGGCTAATACTGGTGCAGTGGTCAACAGTCTCTTCAAAATCTAGAAAGCCTCTTCACAATCAGATGACCAGGCAAACTTGACTTGGTTCTTCAGTAACTCAGTTATGGACTTTGATACTTTAGAGAAATCTGGAATAAACCAACGGTAATACCCCGCCAATCCTAGAAAACTCTGAACTTGATGAACTGTGGTTGGCGGTTTCCAATCAAGCACATCCTTCACTTTGCTTGGATCAACAGGAACTCCTTCCGCTGACAAGACATGTCCAAGAAATTGTACTTCCTTAAGACAAAAATCACACTTGCTGAACTTGGCATATGGTTGATGTTCTCTCAAGCGAGTCAGAACAATTCCGAGGTGTTTCGCATGTTCTTCCTTATTCTTGGAATATACTAGAATGTCATCAATAAACACCACTATAAATTTGTCTAGCTCAGGCATGAATACAGAATTCATCAAATACATGAAATGAGCTGGAGCATTTATCAAACCAAAAGACATTACCAAGTATTCATATAATCCATATCTTGTGGTAAATGCCATTTTGGGAATATCTTCAGGCTTTATCTTGATTTGGTGATATCCTGACCTCAAATCTATCTTGGAGAAAACTTTGGCTCCGGCCAGTTGATCAAAAAGCAAATCTATCCGAGGTAAAGGATACTTATTCTTGATGGTCACTTCATTCAACGGACAATAGTCAACACATAACCTCAGGGTCTCATCTTTCTTTTTTCACAAAAATTGCCGGACATCCCCAAGGTGATGAACTAGGTTGGATAAACCCCTTTTCAAT
Organism: Miscanthus lutarioriparius; assembly: GCA_904845875.1. Lineage (NCBI taxonomy): Eukaryota > Viridiplantae > Streptophyta > Magnoliopsida > Poales > Poaceae > Miscanthus > Miscanthus lutarioriparius. Next base: position 125,626 of record CAJGYO010000036.1, on the reverse strand, counting down.
CAATTCTTGCAACTGAGTCTTCAACTCGGCTAACTCCTTAGGTGGCATCCTATAAGCTCTCCAAAAAATCAGAGTTGTTCTAGGTTGCAATTCTATTTTAAACTGGATATCCCTATCAGGTGGTAGCCTGGGTAAATCTTCAGGAAACACATCAGGAAATTCATATACTACCGGGATATCTCTAATCTCTTTGACAACAGTTGCACAAACTTTGTCCATTGATCTTCTTAAGGTTGGAAGTTGGATGAGAAGTTGAGAAGTACTATCTGGCAAACTCACACTTATAGTTCTATTCAAAGCATCTATAATAGCCTTATGCTGATACATCCAATTCATTCCTAAGATTACATCTATATCCTGATCCTTAAGGATAATCATGGTAATGGGAAAAATATGCCCACCCAGGTTTATGGGTACCTGGTATACCATTTCCTTAGTACACAGACGTCCCCCGAGCGACTATATAAAGAAATTTTCCTTTGTTGCCCCAATTGAAATTTCATACTTCACCACAAATGTTCTATTGATGAATGAATGCGATGCGCCAGAATCAAAAAGTATAACTGCAGGATGGTTGGCGACAGGAAACATACCCATCATCACTGGCTCCCCTTCCGGAATTTCCCCAACTTGAATGTAGAACACTCGTCCTGTCTTTCTTTCATCTTTGCCTTTCTGAGCATTCTGATTATTGCCCTTATTCTGTGCCTGACCCTGTTGTTGATTTGCAGGGGCCTTCTGATAATTGGGATTAGACTGCCTTGGATACGAACATTCTCTCAAGAAATGACCAGGCTTGCCACAATTGAAACAGAGATACTTGTGACCTTGGGGTGTTGAAGCAGAAACCCCAGAATCATTTGTCGGTTGTGGATTATGATAATTTGTTCGCAAGGCGGACATTTGATTGTTGACCGGCATGAAACTGTGGCGGATGATAAGGAGGACGAGTATGATTTACTAGATGATAAATCACCCTCTGCCTCTTTGGATTTCCCCCAAAAGATCCAGATGGCATACTCTTTTTTTTCTTGAGCTCCTTATGCTGCCGATACTTTGCCTCTGAAGCAATTGCAATATTCACTGCCTCATGATAAGTGACATTGGTACAAGTTGTCATCATAGTCTGCAATTTGGTATTCAGACCTCTCATGAACCATTTCTTTTTCTTGGCATCAGTATTGACATGTTCAGGTGCATATTGTGACAGGTGATTGAATCTTCCCACATACTGCATCACGGTTTGATCCCCTTGTTTCAAAGCAAGGAACTCGTCCAGCTTCATAGACATCACTCCTTTAGGGATATAATGGGCTCTGAAAGCAGTACGAAACTCCATCCAAGTTAACAGAACACCTGCGGGTTGCATGGCCATAAGATTTGCATACCAAGCACCGGCTGCACCTCTAAGTTGCTGAGCAGCAAAGACTGGTTTCTGAAACTCTGTGCATGGTATAAGATCAAATTTCTGCTCCATGGTCCTAATCCAATCATCAACCTCCAATGGTTCATCTACCTTAGTGAACACTGGGGGTTTTGTATCTGTGAAGTCCACATATGTAGCCTCCTGCCTGTTATGATGGCGACCACGGTTTCCATGCATCTGATTCTGATTACTTTGAGCCATCTCATGAAGCAAACGAGAATTTTCCACCGTCACATTGACAAGTGTGGCTATAGCATCCGCTAGATTTGTTGGAACTGGTGGCGGATCTAGAATACTGGTCTCATCTTGTGAAGTACCAGGAATATACGAACCCCGCGTACGATGCATCTGTTCACAACAAACCAAACTTTACTCACAAGCCTTTATTGATGGATAAAAGAGCGGACTACAACTCATTACACTAGTTTCACTTATTTAAACACAAGACCGCATTTAAACAAGACTACTTAACTTAAACTAGAACTAACTATTATACAACTCTACTCCTTTTCGCGATTACATCAAACTTCAGGCTCGGTATCCATTCTAGAAATATTACCGCCTTCATTGTCACTTTCATCAATCATTACTAATTCTTCGGGATCTTCTTCTTCTTCTTCTTTCGATTCACTACCATCGGCAAGGATAACATCGGGATCCATTGCATCAACTTGGGGTTCATGATTAGGATCCAGGAGATTGCTTAGCCTATGAACTTCCTCATGTAGATAGGTATTATGCTCTTCTAAGTCTTCTACATAAAATTCTAATTCATGAGTTCTAGCTCTAGCTACGTTCTCTCTATGCCAAGCTTCATTTCTTCCTTCTACCGTACGAACTAACATACGTTCGCAGTTCCTGTGAGCGGTGGTGAGACGTCTTAACTGCTCCTATAGTCTACCCACCTGGATGGCATCCATAGCCCTATCTCTAGTAGCTTGGGCTAACTCTGCAAAAATCCTCTGTATCTCCGCCTGAGGATCAGGCCTCGAGCTGCTACTGCTAGCACCGTCATTCCTAGGGGCAAGTTGATGGCGAGGAACTCCTTTGGGTCCAGTGGACTTACGGGGTGTCTTCTTGGTACGAGTCATACTGTACAGGCAGGATTAATCCAAGTAAAACAATCTGACAACAGTCTCAAGAGCAGTAAGGATGGACTACACAACTCAACCCATACACACTACTCACCCAGACTCAGAGACGAAGGAAGTAACAAGTGAATTAATTATGATGCATGAATCGTTCTTACGAACAAAACCACCAAAGCTTATAACGAACATAAATAACATTTGTTTTTATTTAGGGCATAGTAAGATTACTACTCCACCACACAAAACCTTTTTAATCAAATAAGGAATGGTGAGAAAGAAATAAGATAAGTCAGAAGCAATTTGGACCAAATTAATAAGTTAAATTTAGTCATCCCAAATCATTTTGAAGTTTTCGTAAACCAATACAACAAAAACTTTGTAACGATCTCTCTGATACCATTCTGTGGCAGAACCTCCTAAATTATAGGGCCCACATGCACCTGTCACTGTCCAACGACCTTTGACACCCATGCATACGTCCCCGGTAACTTAAGAAGACTATTGGGTGTCCTCGGGGAACCCCGAATCATCCACGATTTCTGAGCAGGATCACATTACAGAGTTAATGCAGTATTACAACAGTTTATTCAAATAGATACACCAGAGTAAAATAGCGGAAGTCTTACAATAACTTAGTTTACAAAACAGTAGTTTCAAACCTTACAAACTAAGTTCGATGATTATTACAAAACATAGTAGTGGAGTGGCATTATAACATAATACAAAACACACAATGAAACTGCCTTGCCCAAAGGCCACACATTTACTTCTCATTGTCAGTTCGAACAATAGTCATGCAGCACGATCCAAAATAGATCTGCTCATGAGGCTCACCTGCAACAAGGGTCAACGAACCCTGTGTACAAAAGTACTCAACAAGACTTAACCGAAATAAGAATTAAAAGAACGCAGGAATGCAGGATCATGGGATTCAAGGTATGGCTTTAGCAATAATCAAGGTTCTTTTGCGTAAAAGCACTTTAACAAAATTCTTTATATCAACATTTAAAACTTCATAAAGATCATATCCAAAGCTGACATGATCCGCATTGAGATCATGAAACTTCATAACCAACACCTTCTCAAACCATCCTCAAGTTCCAGTAATTAATACTACGATGATGAACAGTGAGTTGAGTCTCCATAACCGAGGAGCAACGACGATTCAAACCGATTAAAACCCAGCTGGGAATTCCAGACCACACGACATATGCAGGTCCCCGACCTACATATACCAACCTACCCTCGGTTCCTCTAAAACAAGAACGGGCCCGCATCACCCGAGAATACAGTACTCCACCAATCCAGCCCATTGCCACATGGGTACACGCTATTCCCGCCATCTCTCTACTCCCAGTGCGCAAGTAGCCATTCTCGTAATAGAATAGCCAAGTTAAGGCTTACCGGAGTATGTGGTTAGTACTACAAAGTCTCACGTCATGCAATTCAACAACGGACGGACCTTAATCGACACAGGCGGAAAGAACCTGCTCACAAGACCTCCATGTCTTGTGGCTCCCATACACCAAGTCCGCCCAGTCTAGATTTATTACTCCACATTCCCATATCACATGATAACATAAGTAACCAAAGTTCCATTTAAAACTTGCAGGTGACAGGTAATCACCCGACTTTCATCGTTCTAAGCATAGCTAAGCAAAACTAGGCATATACGAATTTAAAACTAGCAATATGGTAAATATGGAATAACAAGGTTGGTAATGTACCAATTCGGTTTTCACTTGACTTCTAATCACTTAATGCAGTAAAAAGAAGCAAAAGTGAAATAAATTTGTAAAATACTAGTATAAACCTTGTGTCTCTTTGCATCACTATCCGGAATTGGGAGCACGCAGCACAAATTCACTAGTCGGTTAAGGACCCCCGGTTCTGAAATACCGACAGTTGGCGCGCCAGGTAGGGGCCTCTGCGTGTCAGCTTAGTCATCCCACCAGATTCCGGATGGCAGATCCCGTGCGATTGTTGCGTCTCAGGACGATCATCTGGTTCGGGAGCCTAGAATTCATGTCTCTAGGGCACGAGTACGACATGGTACTCCTCTCACCCAGAGCGCCATCAACCGACAACGACGTCATGCACTGGCAGCCCACGCGCAGACGGCGCCCGGGCCGCCACTCCCGTCAAGCTCGCCAAGCGCCGCGCGGGTGAGTCCACCCTAACACCACGTGAGTATAGAACGCCGATCTGTGCTCCACCGGAATTCCATACCCCGCTGTTGGCACAGAGTCCCTGCACGGGGACCTGTCTGGCTTAAGCCTCGACAGGGGAAAAGGGCCGGTGGCGCACAGCGACGCCCCATCATCAAGCTCTGTCCCGCCTCCTCCCGAGGAGCCAGCTCTGGCGGAGCAAGGCCTGGCGACGGCGCCATCCCCGTACCATTTCGGGCTGACCAATGTCGCCACCTCCTACGCCACTGCCCTCGTCTCCATTCATCAACGTCATGCCCATAACCCCATAGTCACAACTCCAATCCACCCCCACTCTGACTCCTCGGAGGAGGACGAGGCGTGGGTTGGAGCAGACTTCTCCGGGCTTCGTGACCCTGAGGCGATGCGCCGCTTCATGATCGCGAGCGACTACTGCTTCGGCTACTCCGATTCCGACGACGAGGACGCTTACGACCCGACTCGTGAGTGTTTCCACATCGGACTCGGAATGCCAATCATGGGCAACTATGGAGGAAGGGCAGCCAATGCCACACCACCACGCACGGGGTCCCCGCCAGCGGCGGCAGGTGTCCCCACCCCTGAGCAACTTCGATGCATAGACCTAGAGTAGCTCCGTGAGCTTCAAGCCAAGGTCGAGCAAGATCGACTCCTCCTGCAGCAGCTCCGAGCCACCCTTGAGCAAGAGCAGCGGGGGCACGCGGCGATGGCGGAACGGCCCGGCTGAGGGCTCACGACGTCAACCGCCGCATTAACGATGATGAGGGGGGGCGAGCAACCCCCTGTCTTCAATCGCGCTAGCTAGAACGTTGCTGCGGCGGCGATACTGGTCCGAGCGATGCCCGAGCCCTCTACCACGGAGGGGCGACGGGTCCACAGCGAACTCCGGGGCCTTCTCGAGACTGCCGCGGTGCAGCAGGCCGAAAGCTCCGCGTCTCGACGACACGGGGGCGCCTCGAAATAGCCCTCGGTGCACGACCGCCTCAGGGCTCCCTCGGTGCACGACCGCCTCAGGGCCCCCTCGGTGCACAACCGCCTCGACGACCAACGCGAGGCGCAAAACAGCCACCACGCGGGCAGCAAACGACGGCGCCACGATCACAATGGCGCCGCCCGGGGCTACCAATTGCACCGAGGCGGTCGCTATGGCAATGGGGAGGACCGTAGTCCTTCTCCTAGGCCGCCTGGCCCTAGAGTTTTCAATAAGGCCATACGCAGTGCCCGCTTCCCGGCCCGGTTTCGTCAGCCAGCGAATCTCTCAAAGTACAGCGGCGAGACCAACCCCGAGCTATGGTTAGCCAACTACCGTCTGGCTTGTCAGCTAGGCGGTGCGGACGATGACCTGCTCATCATCCGTAACCTCCCCCTATTTCTGTCAGACTCAGCGCGAGCCTGGCTCGAACACCTTCCCCCTATGCAAATCCACGACTGGCGCGACTTGGTAAAGGTCTTCGTCCGGAATTTCCAGGGCACCTACGCACGCCCCGGGAACTCCTGGGACCTCAAGAGTTGCCGCTAGGGGCCGGACGAGTCTCTTCGAGACTTCATCCGACGTTTCTCCAAGCAATGCACCGAGTTGCCCAGCGTCGGCGACTCAGAAATCGTCCAGGCATTCCTCTCCGGCACCACCTGTCGAGACCTGGTCCGAGAATTAGGCCGGAGCGTACCGACCACGGCGTCCGCACTCCTCGACATCGCCACCAGCTTCGCCTCTGGCGAAGAGGCCATCGGGGCCATCTTCCCCAACAACGACTCCAAGGGGAAGAGGCGGGATGAGACCCCCGGGGCCTCGACGTCTCGCCCCCGCCCAGAAAAAGAAGAAGGGACGCCAGGGGAAACAGGAGGTTCTCGAGGCCGGGCTCGTCGTGGCCGCGGACCGCAAGAATCCTCGAGGCCTAGGGCTCTTCGACAACATGCTTAAAAGACCCTGCCCATACCATCAGGGCCCGGTAAAGCACACCCTCGAGGGGTGCACCATGCTCCGGCGATACTACGCCAAGCTCGGGCTCCCCAACGACGATGCCAAGAAGAGGGGCCAGGACGACGGAGACAACAACAAGGACGACGGGTTCCCCGAGTTACGCAATGCCTTCATGATCTTCGGTGGGCCCTCGACGTGCCTCACGGCGCGACAGCAAAAAAGGGAACACCGAGAGGTCTTCTCGGTTAAGGTGGCCACTCCCCGGTACCTCGACTGGTCTCGGGAGGCGATCACCTTCGATCGAGATGACCACCCCGATCATGTCCCAAACCCCGGCCAGTACCCGCTCATCATTGACCCGATCATCGGGAACACCCGACTCACCAAGGTGTTGATGGACGGAGGCAGCGGCCTCAACATCCTGTACGGCAACACGCTGGAGCTCCTAGGGCTCGACCGGTCACAACTCCGAGGCGACGCCGTGCCCTTCCACGGCATCATGCCAGGGATGCGCGCGCGACCCCTCGGGCGCATAGACTTACCCGTCTGCTTCGGCACCCCCTCCAACTACCACAAGGAGACCCTCACCTTTGAGGTGGTGGGGTTCAAGGGGACTTATCACGCCATTCTGGGAAGGCCGTGCTACGCCAAGTTCATGGCGGTCCCGAACTACACCTACCTTAAGCTCAAGATGCCGGGCCCCAACGGTGTCATCACTATTGACTCTGCGTACGAGCATGCATACGACTGCGATGTCGAGTGCATCGAGTACGCCGAGGCTATAGTGGAGTCCAAGGCCCTCATCGCCAACCTCGACCAGCTCGGCAGCGAGGTGCCTGATTCGAAGCATCGTGCCGGGACGTTCGAGCCCGCGGAGGCCATCAAGCTCGTCCCGGTCGACCCACTTGCTCAAACAACCGAGTGCTGAGGGTCAGCGCGACCCTCGGCAACAAATAGGGGGCCGTGCTCGTCGACTTTCTTCGCACGAACACCGACATATTCGCGTGGAGTCCCTCGGACATGCCGGGCATACCAAGGGAGGTCGCCGAGCACGTCCTCGACATCCAGGCCGGCTCTAGACCGGTGAAGCAACGCCTGCGCTGATTCGATGAGGAGAAGCGCAGGGCCATTAGCGAGGAGGTACAGAAGCTTTTGGCGGCCGGATTCATCAAGGAAGTGTCCCATCCAGAGTGGTTAGCTAATCCTGTATTAGTTAAGAAGAAAAATGGAAAATGGAGAATGTGTGTGGACTACACCGGTCTGAACAAAGCATGACCAAAGGTCCCGTTTCCATTACCTCGAATCGATCAAATCGTTGACTCCACTGCGGGATGCGAGACCCTGTCCTTCCTTGATGCGTATTCCGGCTACCATCAAATCAAAATGAAAGAGTCCGACCAGCTCGCAACTTCTTTCATCACCCCATTTGGCATGTACTGCTATACGACTATGCCATTTGGCCTCAGAAACGCGGGGGCCACGTACCAGCGGTGTATGACCCAGGTCTTTGGCGAGCACATCGGGCGAACCGTCGAGGCCTACATGGACGACATCGTTGTCAAATCCAAGCGGGCCAATGACCTCGTCAATGACCTAGAGGTAGCCTTCAAATGCCTCAGGGAGAAGGGCATCAAGCTCAACCCCGAAAAGTGTGTCTTCAGGGTCCCCCGAGGCATGCTGCTAGGATTCATAGTCTCAGAGCGCGGCATCGAGGCCAAGCCAGAGAAGGTCTCTGCCGTGACCAATATGGGGCTGATCCGAGACCTCAAGGGGGTACAGAAGGTTATGGGATGCCTAGCGGCCTTGAGCCGCTTCATCTCACGCCTCGGCGAAAAAGACTTACCTCTGTACCGTATCTTGAGAAAATCTGAGCGCTTTTCCTGGACCCCCGAGGCCGAGGAAGCACTCACCAAACTCAAAGCGCTGCTCTCCAACACCCCCGTTCTGGTACCACCGATCGAAGATGAGGCCCTCTTGCTCTACGTCGCCGCAACGACCCAAGTGGTCAGCGCGGCCGTAGTAGTCGAGAGGCAGGAAGAGGGGCACGCTCTACCCATCCAACGACCTGTCTACTTCATCAGCGAGGTGCTTTCCGATACCAAGACGCGCTACCCCCACGTCCAGAAACTAATCTACGCCATAATCTTGGCTCGACACAAGCTGCGTCACTACTTCGAGTCGCACCCAGTGACCGTGGTGTCATCTTTCCCCTTGGGAGAGATAATCCATAACCGGGAGGCCTCGGGAAGGATTTCCAAATGGGCCGTGGAACTCATGGGGGAAGCCCTGTCTTTCGCACCCTAAAAAGCCATTAAGTCTCAGGTCTTGGCCGATTTTATGGCAGAATGGACCGATACCCAACTACCACCTATTCATGTCCAGGCGGAGTACTGGACCATGTACTTCGACGGGTCTCTGATGAAGACCGGGGCAGGCGCGGGTTTGCTCTTCATCTCACCCCTCGGAGTCCATATGCGCTACGTAATCCGACTCTACTTCGCCGCCTCCAACAATGTGGCTGAATATGAGGCCCTCGTCAACGGCCTGCAGATTGCCATTGAACTTGGGGTGCGGCGTCTCGATGTTCGAGGCGATTCACAGCTTGTCATCAACCAAGTGATGAAAGAATCAAACTGCCACGACCTCAAGATGGAGGCGTACTGCACAATGGTACGCCGCCTAGAGGACAAGTTCGATGGCCTCGAACTCAATCACATCGCACGAAAGTTCAACGAGGCCGCGGACGAACTGGCAAAGATGGCGTCGGCACGGACCCCGGTCCCCCCAAACGTCTTCGCCAGATACCTCCACAAGCCATCCATCGACTATGACTCGGCGACGGTAGAGGGCCCATCGGCCGAGCCCACCATAGGGCCCGAGGCCCCCTTTGCCACCGAGACCCCACCGCCCGAGCCTGAGGCCATGGCAATTGACTCAGAGCCTCCCGAGGCCGACCGAGGAATGGACTGGCGAGTCCCTTTTCTTGATTGCCTCGTGTGAGGAGAGCTTCCCGCGGACAGGACCGAGGCCCGACGGCTTGCGCGACGAGCCAAGACTTATGTCCTCTGCAACGGCGAGTTGTATAGGCGTAGCCCATCTGGTATTCTCCAACGGTGCATCACCACCGAGGCTGGCCAATCACTACTCCAGGACTTGCATGCGGGAGCCTGCGGGCACCACTCAGCGCCTCGGGCGCTAGTGGGAAACGCCTTCCGCTAAGGTTTCTACTGGCCAACAGCGGTGGCTGATGCCACGGGGCTAGTACGCTCCTGCGAAGGATGCCAGTACTACGCTCGACAGACGCACCTCCCGGCCCAAGCCCTCCAAACCATCCCTATCACATGGCCATTCGCCGTGTGGGGGTTGGACATGGTTGGGCCTCTGCGGAAGGCACCCGGGGGCTATACCCATCTGCTTGTAGCCATCGACAAATTCTCCAAATGGATCGAGGCTCGTCCAATCACCCAAATCAAATCCAAGCAAGCAGTGCTGTTCTTTACAGATATCATCCACAGGTTCGGGATCCCAAATACCATAATCACCGACAACGGGACGCAATTCACCGGCCATAGGTTCCTGACGTTCTGCGACAACCACCACATCCGTGTGGTCTGGTCGGCCGTAGGACACCCTAGGACAAACGGCCAAGTAGAACGTGCCAACGGCATGATCCTACAAGGCCTCAAGCCAAGAATCTACAACCGGTTGAAAAAGTTTGGCAAGAAATGGCTTGCCGAACTCCCCTCGGTCATTTGGAGCCTGAGGAATACACCGAGCTGAGCCACGGGATTCACACCATTCTTCCTGGTATATGGGGCCGAGGCCATCCTCCCCACCGACTTGGGGTACGGCTCCCCGAGACTATAGGCCTACAATGAGCAAAGCAACCGCACTGCCCGCGAGGACGCCCTCAACCAACTTGAGGAAGCCCGAGACGTTGCCCTACTACATTCGGCCAAATACCAGCAAGCCCTACGACGCTACCAAGCCCGGCACATTTGGAGCCGAGACCTGAAGGTGGGCGACCTGGTGCTGAGGCTGAGGCAGAGCAGCAAGGGCCGCCACAAGCTGACCCCGCCATGGGAAGGACCGTACATCGTTGCCCAAGTACTGAAGCCCGGAACCTACAAGCTGGCCAACGAGAAGGGCGAAATCTTCACCAACGCTTGGAACATAGAACGGCTACGTCGTTTCTACCCTTAAGTTTCCAAACGTTGTTTACATTGTTTCTCGGAATACAATAAAAAAGCGTTCTTTAGTTGTTACAATCTTTCGAGGACCCCCCTTAATAGGCAACTCGATTGTATGGAACCTAAGGACCAAGAGTTCGTCTCAAAGGCAAAATACCGGCTGAGCCATGAGAACGGCCTACGCCTCTGGGCTACGGCAGCTCCCTCGCCACCTTTTCGCCCAAGAAATAGCTTTGGCTCCGAGGAAGTTCTTTGCAAAGAGCTTGTCTATCGATAGGGGCTCGATGTCACAATAACGCTACGAGAGAGACTCAGCTCTGCCTCTGCAGAGCCGAGCCTCCCTCAGGGGCTAAAAAGGGGGGAACCCCCTAAGTCCCGGACGCCGTTTCTTAACTGTCTTTCGAAAATTTCCACGCCAAACTCTCTCGCGCTCCGGCAGGACCGTCGCAAGAAACCTAAGGACCAAAAGCGTGTCCTGAGGCCAAAGGGCTGGTCTAGTCGTGAGAGCAGCCTACGCCCCCGGGCTATGGCAACTCCCTCGCCACCCTTCGCCAAGGGACGGCTTAGGCTCCGAGGAAGTTCTTTGCGGGTATCCAAGAACGAGACAGGGGGCACAGGCTCGGAAATGGAATAGGAAAGCGGTTAAAAAACACACATACGCAAGTACTTTAAAAGGCCTCGACGGCCACAAAACATCACGATGTGACAATTAACCAATCCGTTTACATGGCCCCTGTTGGCCCAGGTCAAAGCTCAGGGATCGGCGGCTGGCGCGGGAGGGACCACCTCTTCTTCAAACAGGCTGGCCAGCGCTATGCCAGGCGCCTCCACCGCCTCCATCAGCTTCGTGGCCTCTGCATCGGCCTTCTCGTCATCTTCCGGCAAGACATAGCCGTCGCTAACAGCCTCGAGGTTGATGGCGTAGTGCGAGGAGACGACAGCCAGGGCGCGCTTGACACCCGTGTGCAACGCCCCCCAGAGCCTCTCGTGGACACGGCTGCTCAACGCGATCAGGTGGCTCCCAAGGGAGCTGGCTGATTGGACCCCCTCGACCTCTAGAGCCATGCAGGCGGTATGGGCGGCGCTGCGTAGAGCCTCGTGCTCCTGGACTTCAACGTCCAGCGCCGCTTACGCTACGACGGAGGCCTCAACCGCCTGGGAGGCCTCTTTCTCCAGACCTACACCACGACAAAGAGTCAGGGGTCGAACGCAAACCAGAGCAAACGGAACAAGGAGCACGGTTCAGCGGAACTTACCCTCAGCTTTGTTCTTCCAGGCTAAAGCCTCGACTCGAGAGGCCTCGACCGCCTTGGTAACCTCTACCAAAGCGACTTTCATCAGCTGATGTTCACTTTGCTCTGCGCCCAGCTGCCCGGCGGTGGCCTTGGCAGAGGCCGTTGCTTCTTGGGCCCGGAACTTGAGGGAATCCTGCTCCTCCTCCAGCTCCTTGATCTTTGCCACCAAAGGGGCAGACTACTCCTTAGCCATGGCCACCTCGGCCTTCAGGTCGACACAGCGAAGGCGGAGGTCCTCCACTTCAGCACTCTGCACCGACAAGAGCTCCTGGGTGTCGGCAAGCAGGCCCTTTTGCCGTCGGAGCTGCTCCCAGACGCCCCTCTCCCTTCGTAGGAACAGTGATTTCCCAAGGGATCGGGTCTCGAGCTCCTGAAACAGGCAAAGGCGTACGTCAAGCACCGCAAGGGGGGCTCAGAGAAAAAACAACGCGACACGAGAAAGGGAAATACGTACCCGGGTAACACCGGGCAGGTCCCTTTGCATAACAGACATCGCTGTCTGCAACGACTGCACCGCCAGTTCGTGGTATTGCTCGAGGGTGTCCTAGCGCCCCCCTCGGCGACGTCCTCGAGGGCAAACACAGGCTCCCCCTCAGGGTCGGCCCGGTTTCCCCATACAACACGTGGGCTATCCCACCCGCGGGGCTCGGGTCGGACCCGGACAAGGACCGAACTCCCCTCGGCAGGAGTCGGGACCGGCCGCTCCACGGTGCTGGCCACCTCAGCGTCCGCCACCTCCTTCCCCCGGGACGAATCCTCAGACGAGATCGTCTGAACTAGGGGCGGTGCCGAAGCCCGCCCCGCCTCTGTCCCAACTGCCTCGGCCTCAACGGACCTAGGGGCTCTGGCCTCTGCCATCTCTACCTCGGTGGTGGCATCCACCGCCCTGGCCTCAGAAGCCTTGGGGGCTCTGGCCTCATCCCCGATGGCCCCAGCAGTGGTGGACGCCCCGGCCTCATTCGCCCCAAGACCCACGACCTCACGGGGCGTGGACTCGTCCTCCCCCGCTCATTCCATGGCCACCTCGGCACCCTTTCCTTGAGCAGCCGGCTCCTCTGGGCCAGCCCCGCCCGACGCCGCGCCATGCTGCACGGTAGCCTGCGCCTCCGCCGCCCGATGAGCGGTGGAGCTGGTGCTCACCTTGTGCGCCTTATGGGGCGCCAAGGCAGGTTCCTGCACCCGGCGCTTCTGGCTGGAAACGAAGGCGCTCCTAAAGGTCAGCGTACGACCAGAGGGCAAGTAGGAAATACTACAAACTCCGCCAAAAAATACACTTACCGCGAACGAGGAAGCAACCGCTTCTAGATAGCGTCCCTCCTCTGCAACGGCGGCGGTGGCGGTGGTGGCACGGCTTCTATATCCGCCGGTACCGGCGGGTCTCCACCGGACCCCGGCACCCCCTCGACCGTCCGCGGAGACGGTTGAGCCGCCCCAGCGTCGCTTGCTCCACCTCCTCCGCTGAGCCCACCGGGCTGACAGCACGCATCTCAGGCGTGTCGTCCTTGACAACGAGACGGGCGTCTACCAGAGACACCCCGGGCGCCACCTCCATAACGTCGGGGAGGTGGTCCAGGGTAACCTTCCCTTCCTCGACCTCGCCATCGCCGCCCGAGGAATCCGACACCAATAACGAGGGAGATGACTCCAACGGGAGACCGTCGAGCCTCTGTTGCCGGCGGCGTGCGTCCAGCTTTTCGCGCTCAAGGATCCTCTTCGTGCACCTTGCCTCCTTGGCGTCTTTCTTCTTCTTCTGCTCCTCGGCGTACGCCCTATTCATGGCTCGCCGCGGGGCGTCCTCAGGAACGGGCGGCAGGGAGCTTCGCACGTCCCTCATCCCCTGTAGAAACGACAAAATAAGGCAACGGGCGAAAAAAGCAATGAGCAAGAAGGCCGCGAAGGCCTCGGCAACACCCAACTTACCAGGGAAATGTACCCCCGCGACGGGCGCATCGGGAAAGGCATCAAGCCGTCAACCTTTGGTTTCCCATCCACCACCTCCCTTACCCAACATAGGATCTCCTCGTCAGTAAGGGCGAAGGCAGACATCCTGATGCCTTCGATCGGATCGCTCGGGTCCATCTCGAACAGGCGCCGCTACCGAGCCATCAGCGGCAACACCCTCCGGCGGTGAAAGGCCGCCACGACCACGGCCGCCGTAAGGCCGCGATCACGCAGCTTCCCTAGGGCCCTCAGGAGCGGTTCCAGCCTGTGCTGATCGAGCTTGATGACGCCATACCCCCACTTCTCTAGCTGACTCTCCACAACCCGCCCGGTATAAGGGGGAAGCCTGCCGTCGCTGTTACGGAGGTAGAACCAGCTGTCATACCAACGACGGTTGGATGATGCCAGCTGGGCTGGGATGTAGAGGTGCTGCCGGTCTTGGCGCACCTGAAGGGTGCAGCCGCCGGCCCTCAACGCCTTCCGAGCCCCCTTCGCTCTCGCCGACTTGGTGGTAAAAACCGCCCAAAACAAATAGAGCCATAGCTCCCAGTGGGGAGCGATCCCCAGGTACCCCTCACAAACAGCGGCGAAGATGGCCGCCTGCGCGATGGAGTTGGGGCTGAAGTTGTGGAGCTCCACGCCGTAGTAGTGCAGGAGCGCTCGCATGAACTGGTCCACCGGCAAGCCGAGGCCTCGCTCATGGAAGACGACGAAGCTCACCACGTAGCCATCACGTGGCCTCAGTTCCGACTAATTCCCCGGAGCAATCCACTCCGGCTCGACAGGATCGGTGATCGGGCGGAGGAGACCGGCGTCCACCAGCGACTGCAGCTTCTCCACGGTGACGTCAGACCGCTCCCAAGGATCCGCCGGGAGGATGACAGGACCGCCAGCCATTGCGCGGTGGAGGACGCTGCTACGGCGGTAAATCTCTCTCTCTCTCTCTTTCAATCGATCTCTCTCGCCCTTCTTCTCCTGGCGCTTTATGCTCTCAGCAACGGCTTGGAGGCGGCGAAAGCAAATACAGGCAAGGTAAGGAGGGGAGGGGCGAGGCTCTTTACGTATTTATGCAGAGGTAAGACAAAACCGCTAGGCGACGAAATCAGGGAAGTTTCCCTCAGATCTGGCGCATATAATCCAGATCCGATATCTCCGCCCACGTGCCCACCTTCTCCACATTTAATCACGCAGACGGTTATGTCCCATCCACTGACACCACGTCGCGCAGCAACGGCAGCTCCCGAAAAGACCGCCTCAAAAGATGCACCGGCCGTTGTCAGCCGATGGAAGGGAAATACCCCCCAGCCGATTCCTTCCGAGCTAAGGAACCGGGCGCCGAGCCCGCTACGGTCAAGAGGTTTGAAGGCTGGGCATTTATCTGTAATCTGTGGAATGAGTCTCCCTGAGAGGGGGTAGTTAGTCGAATGAGTCTAATGGACATTTATCTGTAATCTGTGGACAAGTGTCGGCACTTTCGTTTTTTGAAAACAAATTCGCAACTTCGTTTCGTTAAACAAATTCGCAATTTCGTTTTGTTTGATTGAACTTGCTTTCTTCCCTTTTTGCATTCGAAAAGTGCTCATGCAATCCGACCCTTCTGTTTGTTAAGGCCGTAGGGCCCGAGGTGTATAAGAGGGGAATTTTGATTATGCTGGTGAGCAAGGTTACCATAGCCGTCGAGGCGGGGTTTTTTTGCAGTCTTACTAGGCATGCTCGATTATTTGTTCCCACAAACCTTGCCGCTAACCTTAACGTGAGGAAGAGGTCCGACGCAGCGACCGTTTCGAAAAAAGGAGGTATTTATACCTTTATCAGCCCCCGAGTGAGGTCCGGCCCCTTGCGGTTACAGGGGTTGGATGTCACTAGAGACCTAAGTGAGGATAGCGGAACTACTCTTGTATTCGCATGTACCCCTTCCTTAGGATTTTAGCTATCGTTCTGTGACCGTGCGTTCGGTCTCATTGCAAGTCTGGCCTTCCTCGAGCCCCGCGCGTGGAGGGGGTTCGGTCAAGGGTCGGCTCATTTTTGTGACTGTCGCCCTATCCGCGGTTTTCGCAACTGGAGGGGTTGAGGCAACGTCACTTGCCTCGATGGCTCGAGTGACGCGCTTGATGAGCTCGCTAAGAGGGATGTTCAAACAGAATCTGGTCCCGTCGCTCGTGACAGGGTCGGCAAAGCCCTCGGGTGGCATGCGGTTGTTCCTTAACCTACCTTCCAATAGATCCCCAATCAATAGGGATTCTATGGGCTCAGCTATAGGCTGGATTGAACTAAAAGGTTGAGATGACCCTATCCGCCTCTATGTGGGTTGGGCGAAGGCCGCTGAGGCTCATCTGTGTTTTCTCCTCTGGCTCTTGTTCGACGCGAGGTGGCCTCGGGCCCTTCGTGGGCCAGCCTTCGAACCTCGGTCTCTCAATCTAGGATCGTGTGGCTCGAGCCCCCGAGCCCCTTGAGGTCTTATAGGGGTCGGCCATGTTTCACGCGTCTTCCCGTCCTTGGTTTCTGCAATCGGAGGGGCTAAGCTAACGACACTTGCCTTGACGGCTCGAGTGTCGCGCTCAATGAGCTCGCTAACGGGCACGTTCGTGTGGAATCTGGGTCCGTCATCCGTTGACAGGGTTGGCATAGCCCTCATGTGGCATTCCACTACTTCTTAACTCACCTCCCGGGTGATGCCCGAGCCTTTCGATAGGCTCGTGTGGCCCATTGGCCTCTCCTCGATGGAGATTCTGTTGGTTTTTTCTCGAGGTTAGAATCGAGCAAGGCCGCTGGGGCTCATCTCAGTTTTTCTCCCCTGGCTCTATTTGACGCAAGGCGGCCTCAAGCCCTTCGTGGGCCGGCCTTTGAACCTCAGTCAGTTGTCGCTCATATCAAATGAGGCGACTACCACTTCGTGACGCGACGCGAAGCATTCAGATGCAGCAATTGCATATGCAACGTTTGGATGTATGGGATTAATGTACGATATAATGGAAATGAAAGCGAGGGCCGGTGATGAGTGACCCGAACCTCGCACGGAATATTTCCGTGCGAGGTTTGGGTCTGATGTTTGCGATGGGGCCGGCGCAACCTGCACGAGCATCGCAATTTTTTGTTTCTGTCTCTCGGTAGCGGTCTGAGCCGTTCGATCGATTTGGGTGACCTGACAGCTTCTCCTTGAAGGAGATTCTGTAGGCAGACCCCTCCGAACCCTTCTCGAGAAGGCGGATGCTAAGGCTTGGGGTGCGGGGACAAAGAATTCGATTATGCTGGTGAACAAAAACGCCATAGCCGCTGGGGCGTAGGGTCTAGCTGTTCATCCAGTTTTACTCAAAGTTTACACCCGCACACCGTGCCTTTGGTTTTTAAACGTAAGGAGGGGTCGAAAGAAGAGAATGTCTAACGAGTAGACACTCTCGGCAGCCCCGAGCGATGTCCGTGCCCCTACCGTTGCAGGGGTCAGAGGCTCAGTAGTGAAATTTGACATGTAAAGTAAGTAAAAAAGAGTGCTTACCTTTCGGCGGATGTTTGTTCAGCGTTCGCCTGGGTCGTTCAATCGACCCAAGAGGCCCGTTGGGCTCCCTTTGATGGGGTTCCGTCATTGGGCCCTTCCATGTCCTGTCTGGGGAAGCGGAGAGCCGCCTGCATGTGGGTGCGCCTTGTTTCTCACGCCTGATGTGCGGTAGTGGTGGGCCATGCCTAGGCCATGTCCCGTTTGGCCAGGCGCCATCTCATCGAGAAGGGCGCGTCCCATAGGTCTAGACGTGTCCCCTCGAATTCTCATCAGCATCGAATTCCCATCTGCATTGAATAGGGGAAGGGAGAGGGTTTTTCGTCCCAACCTTTCGCCTTTCTCCAACTGCTGCATCTCCTCCTTAAATAGGGGAAGGGAGAGGGTACTCGTCCCATTCCTCCACCTATTCTTGAGCTACTACCTCTCCTCCTTTTCCCTTCTCACCGAGCACGTTCGCATTTTGTGGCGGTTCCTAAGTGAGAGAGGGTAATGCGAGGGAGAGGAGAACTCATAGATCCATTCGTGAATCTAGAGCACAATGTCGAGCTGGGGGTCATCCAACATAGATGAGATGGTGCTAGCCACCTTCGCTGAGAAGGGGCCGCTTCCACCGAAGGAGGAGGCTCGCTGGAGGGTGCTGCCCGTCACCGGCTTTATTATCGTTTACGAGGCCTTCATCGGGATGGAGCTGTATGGAGACTTCTCCCAGCGAAGCTTCTCTAGGCGAGTCTTGTCAGTGGGGGAGCCACCCAGGACAGCGTCGATGGGGGGTTTCGCCCGTGCAACCGCTCGGATCGACTAGTTCATGAAGTTTGATGAGATGTCAGAGACATCCATCAGCCATGGTGGCCATTCTTCGGCGGGCAGCGTCCCCATTGAGGTGCCGTTGTTAGCGTTGAGGTTGATCACGATGGCATAGTCCTTAGACGCCTCGGCGAAGACACCACGGTCATCGACGTGGTGCTCGATGTTGTAGACGACGGCACCCTCAGGGATCCTGCGGAGCGGTAGGATGTTGCCGATGGAGAACATGGCCAGCGGCCATACTAGTATTTAGAGTAGAAATGGTCAGCAAATGTAATCATTTTAGTTGTGGGGGAGCCCCCGTGTGAACTGTTTTATGTATTCATGAATACATCAATCCCTTTTCATGATGAAATCACTTTGTAAGCGATGAATTTGTGAAAAAATGAACAAGTTCTCAAATTTCATTACGTCAAACAGCTTTTTAGCTCTTCTCCCTCTTTTTGTAAAAGAGGTTCAGTGTCTTCCGACCCTTCCTATAGTTAAGGTCGCAAAAAGCTCGAAGTGCGGGCGAGCCAATTCTGATCACGCTGGTGAGCAAGGAGACCGTAGCCGCTGGGGCATGGGTTTCCTACAGTCCTACCAGTTATACTCAGAGTTTGTTTCTAAAATCCTAGCCCTTAGGACTTACCATGAGAAAAGAGGGAAAACACAGAGAATGTTTGTAAGATAAGCATACTCATACCAGCCCCCGAGTGAGGTACGACCCCTCGCATTTGTAGGGGTCGGATGTCACGAAAGATCGGGGATTTTGATGACAAAACTGATAAGGGAAAGTATGCGTTTATTTAGGGGTAAAAACGACGTAGCTGCTCAATGTTCCAGGCATTGGTGAAGACCTCACTGTCAATGGTTTTCAACTTGTAGGCGCCTGGCTAGAGTACTTCCTCAATGACATATGGCCCCTCCTAGGGCGGGGAGAGCTTATGGCGGTCCTTGTTACTCTGCACGAGGCATAGAACCAGGTCCCCGACATTGAAGTCTCGGTTCCGCACCCATCGGCTGTGGTACCATTGCAACGCCTACTGGTACTTGGCCGAGCGGAGGAGGGCGACGTCGTGAGCTTCATCTAGTTGGTCCATGGCATCTTCGTGGGATGCCTTGGCTCCCTGTTCATCGTATACTCTAATCCTTAGTGCTCCATAGTTGAGGTCAGTTGGGAGGACGGCCTCGGAACCGTAGACCATGAAGAAAGGCGTGTAGCCGGTGGCTCGGCTGGGAGTTGTCCTTAGGCTCCAAAGTACCGCGGGGAGCTCGATGACCCACCGTGCACTGAACTTATTCAACCGGTTTAAGATCCTAGGCTTGAGGCCCTGTAGGAGCATGTTATTTGCGCGCTTGACCTGCCCATTCGTTCGGGGGTGCGCGACGATGGCCCAATCGACCCAGATGTGGTTTTCATCACAGAATCGAAGGAACTTCTTGCCGGTGAACTATGTGCCATTGTCCATAATGATGGAGTTCAGACTTGTTTGGACTTGATCGTAGAGATCGGCTGAGCTTCTATCCATTTCATGAACTTGTCTATGGTGACAAGCAAGTGGGTGTATCCTCCAGGCGCTTTCTTGAGAGACCCAACCAGATCAAGCCCATAGACCATGAAGGGCCATGTGATGGGGATCATCTGGAGTGCCTGAGCCGGGAGGTGAGTTTGCCGAGCGTAGTACTTACGCCCTTCGTAGGTGCGCATGATCTGCTTGGCGTCAGCTACTGCAGTGGGCCAGTAGAAGCCCTGTCAAAATGTGTTTCCAACCAAGGTTCTAGGCATGGCATGGTGACCATAGACCCCACCATGGATATTGCCCAGCAAATGCTTCCCCTATTCGATGGGGATGCAGAGCTGCAGGATCCTGGTGTGGCTTCGTTTGTAGAGTTCGCCCTCTACAAGAACGAAGGACTTGGCATGATGTGTGAGCCATCGAGCTTCCATCTTGTCCGTCGACAGCATGTCATGGAGGAGGTAGTCGAGGTAGAGTGTTCTCCAGTTGACCAGAGGGTCGGGCTCTGTCGCTGGATCCTCTTCAAGCTCCATGACCTCAGGGTCGGACGGAGTCGTCGGTTGGTTAGCCCCCGAGGCTAGATCAGATGGACCATCGTAGGCCTACTCCGATCCTTCATAGCGTACCGAGGGCTTGTGTTGGTCGCTGGCGAAGACACCTGTTGGCACCGGCTCTCGGCCGGATGCCGCCTTTGCAAGCGCGTCGGCCGCCTCGTTGAGGCGAATTGGGATGTGATTGAGTTTGAGGCTACCGAATTTGTCCTAAAGCCGTTGGACTTCTTGGCAGTATGTAGCCATCTTGGCATTGTGATAGCTTGATTCCTTCATGACTTGGTTGACGACCAGCTAGGAGTCGCCTCGGATGTCGAGGCATCGGATGCCCAACTCGATGGCAATGCGTAGGCCGTTGATGAGCGCTTCATACTCAGCCACATTATTGGATGAGGGGAAATGGAGACGAACCATGTACCTCATGCATACCCCAAGGGGTGATACGAAGACCAGATCTATGACAGCACCCTTTTTCATCAGTGATCCGTCGAAGTACATCGTCTAGTACTCTTGATCGACGACCGCTGGTGGCATTTCGACCTCGGTCCATTCCGCGATGAAGTCCGCCAACACCTGGGACTTGATCATCATTTGGGAGGCATATGTAATACCTTGATCCATCAACTTGAGCACCCACTTTGTGGTTCTTCCCGTGGTGTCCTAGCTTTGGACGACCTCGCCGAGGGGGAACGACATCACGACCGTCTCCGGGTGTGACTCGAAGTAGTGGCATAGCTTTCTCTTGGTGATGAGGATGACATACAGGAGCTTCTAGATTTGGGAGTAGCGGGTCTTAGAGTCAGATAGTACCTCGCTGATGAAGTACATAGGGCGCTGCACCTTGAGGGCATGCCCCTCTTCTTCCCGCTCCACTACCAGGGCGGCGCTGACCACTTGCGTGCTGGCCACTATGTATAGCAGAAGGGATTCTCCATCGGTTGGAGGAACCAAGATCGGGGCCTTTGTTAGAAGTAGTTTGACCATATCAAGCGCCTCCTGGGCCTCGGATGTCCATTCGAAGCGGTTGGCTTTTTTTAAGAGTCAATAAAGGGGGAGACCTCATTTGCCGAGGCGTGAGATGAATCGGCTGAGTGCGGTGAGGCACCCTATGACTCGCTGAACCCCTTTTATGTTCTGAATCAGGCCCATCCTTGTGATGGCTGAGATCTTCTCTGGGTTGGCTTCGATGCCACGCTTAGAGACGATGAAGCCGAGCAGCATGCCCCTCGGGACCCCGAAAACACACTTCTTGGGATTGAGTTTGATGCCATTCGCTCGGAGTTTTGCGAAGGTCTGCTCAAGATCGGCAGCGAGGTGGTTAACCTGTTTGGAGTTGACCACGATGTCATCAACGTAGGCCTCAACAGTCTGCTCGATGAGGTCCCCGAAGCATTTGAGCATACAGTGCTGGTATGTGGCCCCAATGTTCTTCAGACCAAACGGCATTGAGACATAGCAGAATGATCCAAAGGGGGAGATGAAAGATGTCGCAAGCTGGTCGGACTCTTTCATCACGATTTGATGGTAGCCGGAGTACGCATCAAGGAAGCAGAGGGTTTCACACCCCGAGGTAGAG
The DNA here is from genome assembly GCA_904845875.1 of Miscanthus lutarioriparius. Classification (NCBI taxonomy): domain Eukaryota; kingdom Viridiplantae; phylum Streptophyta; class Magnoliopsida; order Poales; family Poaceae; genus Miscanthus; species Miscanthus lutarioriparius. Next base: position 103,653 of record CAJGYO010000036.1, on the reverse strand, counting down.
TCGACTATTTGGTCTATGCGCGGCAAAGTAAACGGATCCTTTGGGCATGCCTTGTTGAGACCCGTATAGTCAACACATATCCTCCATTTCCTGCTCTTCTTTCGTACAAGAACGGGATTGGCTAACCACTCTAGGTGGTATACTTCCTTGATGAACCCGGCTGCCGAAAGTTTCGCTATCTCTTCACCGATGGCCCTGCGTTTCTCCTCGTCGAAGCGACGTAGGCGTTGCTTCACCGACTTGGAGCCTAGGTGGATCTTCAAGGTATGCTCAGTGACTTCCCTTGGGATGCCTGGCATGTCCGAGGGTTTCCATGCAAATATGTCTCTATTAGCGTGGAGGAAGCCGATGAGCGTGCCTTCCTATTCGGAAGAAAGCGTGGTACCAACGCACACCGTTTTACCCTCGGCTCTCCCGGGGTCTACGAGGACTTCTTTAGAGCTTTCTGCAGGCTTGAATGACCCGACCGACCTCTTGGCGTTGGGGGCCTCTTCGGTGACCTCCTCCCTGAGGGTGGCGAGCTCTTCGGAGGCGACGATTGCTGCAACGTGACCGCAACACTCGACCTCGCACTCATAGGCGCACTGGAAGGAGGTGACGACGGTGATGACCCCGTGGGGGCCCAATATTTTTAGCTTGAGGTATGTATAGTTGGGGACGGCCATGAACTTCGCATAGCATGGACGTCCTAGGATGGCGTGGAAGGTTCTGGGGAACCCAACCACCTCAAAGGTGAGAGTTTCAGTCCTATAATTGAATCGATCCCCGAAGGTAATGGGTAGATCGATCTACCCAAGTGGCATTGCCTGCTTTTCGGGCACAATGCCGTGGAAAGGTGCTCGGGTTGGGCGGAGACGTGTCCGATCGATGCCCATTTCGTCGAGCGTCTTGGCGTACATGATGTTGAGGCCGCTGCCTCCATCCATTAGTACTTTGGTGAGCCGCTTCGGGCTGATGATTGGGTCGACTACGAGCGGATATCTCCCCGAATGTAGGACGCTCTCCGAATGGTCAATCCAATCAAAGGTTACGGTGGATTCCAACCACCGAAGGAAGGCAGGCATGGCCGGTTCGATCGTATAGACTTCACGGTGCATGACCTTCTGGCAGCGTTTGGAGTCGTAGGCCGCGCTGATCCTCCAAAGATCATAAGGCAACTGTCCGATGTCAGAAAGCTACCATCCTTTTCCTCAGCATCATCCACGGTGGGGGCAGGGTCCTTTCCTTGCTCCCCTTTGTTGGAACCTCCGGACAAGAACCGCCGCATGAGGCTGTAGTCCTTGAGCAGATGTTTAACCAGGAAGGCATGGTTCGGGCATGGCCCCTCAAGTAACTTTTCTAAGTGGTTCAGAGTGCCCTCCGTGGGCTTGCGACCACCCTTGTGGTCAGCAGCGGCCACGAGCGAGTCCTCGTGCCGTTGCTTCTTGTTCTTCCTTTTGGTGGAACGATTGGAGGTGCGTTCACCGACACCCTCGTCCCGCCTTGCCTTGTCCTCGAGACTATCGAAGATCGCTCCGACCGCCTCTTCTCCTAAGGCATGGCTGGTGGTGATGTCCAGGAGTTCCTTGGTGGTTCGCGGGCCCTTGCGTCCCAGCTTATGAACCAAAGACTCACAGGTAGCCTTGATAGGAAGGCTTCTATAACGTCGGCGTTGGTGATGTTAGGGAGCTCGTTGCACTATCGGGAGAAGCGCCGGATGTACCCACTGAGGGTCTCATCGGTCTTCTGTCGGTAGTTCTTGAGGTCCCATGGGTTCCTAGGGCGCTTGTATGTGCCCTGGAAGTTCCCCACAAAGATCTCCTTCAGATCTGCCCAAATCTGGATCGCGTTGGACGGCAGGTGTTCCAACCACGCTCATGCCGAATTGGCTAAGAATAGTGGAAGGTTGCAGATAATGAAGTCATCATTATCCACACCACTGACTTGGCAGGCAAGCCGATAGTTTTTGAGCCAAAGTCTGGGGTTTGTTTCCCTAGAGTACTTTGAGATATTGGTAGGTGGTCGGTACTTTGGTGGGAAAGCAGCGTTGAGGATGTGCCAGCCAAAGGCCTGAGGGCCCAGCAGACCGGGGCTCGGGCTTCGGTCCTCGCCGCTATCGTAGCGTCCGCCGCGACAAGGATGATAGCCGCAGTGGGCTCCTTCTCTCGGGTCGCTGTAGGTGCATCTGCGGGCATCGAGGGTGCTACGTGCGTCGCGGTTGCGACCGAGACGCTGATCTACTGGGATTGCGACGCGCTGCCTGCTAGGCCGCCCAGAGAGCGTGCATTGGCTGGTGTTGATCTCGCGTCGTCGAGACAACAAGCTCTCTGCCTGTTGCACTACCGCACGCTTGAGTAGCATGCGAATCTCACGGTGGGCCTAACGATCCTCGGGCATCGCGGCCTCCGAAAGGCCATGGAGCAAGGCCGTCACGGCGGCGATGTTCTGGCTCACCCTAACGAAGTGAGGAAGGGCTTCATCGTCGGTGATGATCCTTCAGTTTACATCACAGGCCATGGCATGTGCGCACCCACCATCTCCGCGGCGCTCGATCTCCCGATCGAGCTCCGTGCATTCCTGCACAAGCTGGAGTCGTGCCTCCTCGATCTCCCGCTGTCGGGCTTTCAGCTGCTCCACCCCCATGCGAGGTGGGGCTGCTATCTCCCCTTCGGTTTCGTCACCGAGGTTGCCCACCGGGGTAGCCTCCTCCATGGGGACGCTTTCGATGTGTCCCTCGGGGGTACCCATCATGAAGCATTCCCGAGAGGGGTGATGGCTCCCCCTGCTAGAGTCAGAGCTAGAGGACGACCTAGGCCCCTCTGTGAGGAGGTTGTGGAGGGATTCCGTGATGTGTTCGATCACCCCCACGAACTCATTGTTCGTGGGTGGTAGGACCATGCGTCGTGCCACAAGGTGGCTAACGGTCGCCACAGCGTTGTGGAGACCAAACAGAAGTGCTGTCAAGGCGCTCTGTTTGTGGTGTTCCAGAGAGAGGGATCCTCCTCCAAAAAACCATGCTATGTTGTTGGCGTTGGAAAGGGTGAGGTGGCGCTGGTCCTCCCTGGACTGCTCAGGTCCAAGGGAGACACCGAGCTGGCGCTCAAGCCTCTCGTGGTTGAGGCCGATGGAGAGGAGAGATTAAATGGTGGCTTGAGCCAATGCCAACTCTCCTCCCACTGTGATGATGAAGTCTAGGTTCCCGAAACACACGTGTGCGCCTGGGACCCAGCTGATGCCGTGGCTAGCCATCCATGGCCTGATGTTAATGTCAAAACACACAAAGGTCCCCTACCTGGAGCGCCAACTATCGGTGTTTTGAGTAAACACCAACTAGTAAATTTATATTTGTTGCGCGTTAGGCCCAGATGGTGTGCTAAAGGACACAAGGTTTATACTGGTTCGGGCAGAATGTCCCTATGTCCAGTCTGTTGCTGCTCGTGTTATTAGCACTGAAAAAGGTTTGTAGTAGAGGGTACAAACAGTCGAGAGAGGGATAGGTCCCAAGTCTCTGATGGAAAGGTCGAAAGCGCCCGCTCGATTCTTTGCTCGCCACTATGTGTTATGTGGTGCGTGGTGTGTAGGATTGATCCATCCCTTTAGTGGGGTGCCTTGCCTTCCCTTTTATAGATCAAGGGGGAGCAGGGGTTACAGATGGGAGAAAGAAGAAAAACCAGAGGCCAAGAAGGTCCTTCGAAGGTGCCGGGTCTTCCTTTTCCTCTAAGCTAGCCCCGCTGATATGGTAGACGGTGCCAAGGGTAGTACGTTCACTGATCTTGATAGGGCCATGCTCTGCTTCCCTTCAAGACAAGTGGTCACGTCCCATCACCTTGCCAAGGTGCGACGAACCGGGGTGCCGAGCCATGACCCTATGGGGAGCAGAGGGGGAAGTGACCATACGTCCGTTACTGTAGATGAGGTGAGTTCCCTCATGGATTGTAGTGGTTTTCATATGCTTGTGTTAGGATCCACGTCCGAGGGCTGATGGCGGCACCCACCACACTGTAAGACAAAAGTCGGCGCCTACAACACTATTTGGGCTCTATCATGCTTGGAAGGGCTTAAAGCACCCGTCCCATCATATCCCCCGACGGTACTTTCAGCAGGCGTGCAGGGGTATGGTCCTCGATCTGCACTGATTGACACAGAGTGTCCTGTCTTACCTGTGCTGCGTCATTATGAAGGAGTAGGGTGCGGGGCGTTGGGCGAGTGGAGCCCGCCACAGGACATCGGGCGGCGGAGCTAGCCTCGAGATGTCGGGTGAGAGGAGCCTGCCCCAGGGCGTCGGGTGGGCGAGGCCGACCCTCGATCGTCGGCGAGTGGAGCCCAACCCTTAGGGGTCAGGCGAGGCAAAGCCGATCCCCGATCGTTAGGCGGCTGCCGATCCCCCATCATCGGGCGAGTAGAGCCGATCCACAGTCGTTGGGTGGCAGAGTCGGTCCCGGTGTCGGGCGAGGCGTGAGTCTGCCCCAGACGTCGGGCCAGCGAGCCGGTCCTCGACGTCGGGGCTCCGTGAGCTAGCCCTCAACCGTCGGAGAGGCGAAGTCTGCCCCAGACATTGGGCGGCGAGTCCAGCCCTCGGGGTCGAACAAGGCGGAGCCAGCTCTCAGGCGTCGGGCGAGGCGGTGTGTCCGGCCCTCGGGGTCAGGCGGCGTGAGCCAACCTTCAGGGGCCGAGTGTAACATCCCAGATGTTAAAAAGTAATTAAGAAATTAATCATGTCATCATTATGCATAATCATCAAGCATCAAGTTATTAATGCATTTCATGTTTAATTTATAGCATGTAAATGTTGTTTATAAAGTGTTTTATATGTTACATGAAATAATGTCAATAATGGTGATTATATAGCTTTGTGAATTTTTGGTGTAAAATCTCCTAAAACAAGTTTACTTTTATGTTGTATGTGTTGAGTGGAATGGTTTGAATCAAGTTTGAAATCTTGGATTTTAATTTGAATTTTCGAAAACCCCGATTTCTAGCAATTAATTTTATCCCGAAAACCCATTTCAAAATCAAAGCACATTTTGGGGTTGGGCCTTAAAGCAAAAGTGTAGAGCTTGTCGAGTTGTACAAAGTTTGTTTTTGGAGTTTTCAAAGTTGTTTAGTAAAATTTGAAGTAATTTGAAAAGGCATAATTCTTTAAAAGTGTTCCCTTTTGAATTTAAATTTGAATTTCAAAATGTAGAATGAATTTGGATATGGTTTCAAAAGCAAAGTTGTAGAACTTTTGATTTTGAACAACTTTTGTTTTTGGAGATTTTTGAGTTGTTATGAAATTTTGAGAGTAATTTGTGAATTTTGGGTGAATGGCATTTACGTAATTTGTGTGAACAGTGTTCACCGCTCTTGCTACATTGCTTGGCGTTTCTTTCTTGGCGTTCCCAGTGCGATCGTGGCCGTTTTGGCGTCATACTTGGCGCAGATGAAGGCCACAATGCCAGCTTCTTTGAGTTTCTGGCCATCCTTTATAGCTCTGAGTCGTCGCCGTTCTTCATTTTCCGTTGCTCTGTTTTCTTCCCGTCACCTTGCTCATCTCCGTGAGCCCGCGCCGTCATTGTCGTGCTCGCCATCGCCGATAAGCTAGCTCCAGCTCCGCCTACTCCTTGCGCGTCTAGCTATCCCCTCAATTTAGTCTGATTTCACCGGAGACGCCACATAGCGTACTTCTTCTTCGCGGCGGTAAGCAACAACTTCGGTGATTCCGTTTCACCGTGGTCGGGGCTCTCCGGTGAGCCGTTGCTTCGATTAGCGTAGCTCGGCTTCGTCTCGATCTTTGTGATGCTTAATCCGTTGTTGCTTGCTCATTTTGATCACCACGATCCGCGGCACACCATCACCGACGATCCTTGCTCCATGCCGCCGTTCTTTGTGTCGTCGACCCACGTCTCGCCGCTTTCTCCGGCCTTGCTCTCTGCTCCGTCGTGTTTGTGGTGAGCTGCTGGTGCTTCTGTACCGTTTATTTGATCATTGCCGGTCTCACCTGCCACCGGCGTAGCGCTGCCGTGCCACGCGTCCGCCATGGTCGGCGTAGTGCTCGGTTTCGGTCCGTAATTGGTCGCGTTAATTAGTGCCATAGATCGATCGTTGTGACGTAGTGATCATGTTAGTACCTGCCGTCTCCTGTGATCTCACCGTCGGCGAGTTTGCGCGATCCAGCGCCGTCGTTGTCGTAGTCAAAGGTCGGAGGTTAGGGATGACATGTGGGGTCGGGTTGTCGAGTGACTCGGCGTTCAAATGGATTTTTCTATTTTCCGGAATGAATGAATAGTGTCTGCTTTTTGTTATTTTGTGTAGATTTATTTAGAGCTCCAAAATTATGAAAATTTTTGTGTGACTTCTCTATGATGTATGTTATATAACAAAAATTTGAAATCTTGATTTTCAGTATTTTTGGGGTATGATAAAATTGCTCAATTAATTAATAAATGACTTTCCATGATTTTTCTAGGCTTATTTATGTATCCAAAATTATGAAAATTGTTTTGTCACTTAGTTATCATGTAATGAACATTTACAAAAAATTTTGAGCTCAATTGGAATAAGTTGATTTATTTCATAATTTTAATTAAATAATTAATTCATAAAAGTGAATTGTAACCTTTAATGATTTAGGTTTTGATTGAACTTTTGATTGAGTGATGTCCTTGGGTCATTAGTGGATAATGATCTTTGGCAATTGATGTATGTATTACGAAATAGATTTAGTTAGTTTGACTTGTAACTGCTGTCTGCGAAGGAAAGTTGTATTCAAGTTGTTTAATTTTGTATCCATCATCGAGCATCATGTTTTGTATTCCGCATCATGTTAAACATGGCATTGTTACTACGTGTAGTGAGCGAAGGTGAACCGTGGTAGTTAATCAAGTAGTTGAGGAGGTTGAGCCATCTGTGGAGGTTGGTGTTGATATCGTGGTCCGACTCTGAATCGGACTTTTCCGTCAACGAAAAGGCAAGCCCCGGATGCATTTAAACCTACCTTGTGTTTTACAAATTGATTTCGCTTTTGCTTTTCAATCTTGCATTAAGTGATTAGAAGTCAAGTGGAAACCTAATTGATGCATTACCAACCTTGTTTTCCTTATCTACCTTGTTAACCGTTTTAATTAGTATATGGCTAGTTATGCTTAGTCATGCTTAGATAATAAAAGTCGGGTGATTACATCACACCTGCGAGTTTTATATGGAACTTTGGTTACTTATGTTATCATGAAATATGAGCATGTGAAGTAATAAATCTAGACCAAGGCGGACTCGGTGTGTGTGAGCCATAAGACATGGAGGTCTTGTGAGCGGGTTCTTTCCTTGAAATGTCGATTAAGGTCCGTCTGGTTGTTGAACCGCTTCGAGGTGAGACTTTGTAGTACTAACCGCATACTCCGGTAAGCCTTAACTTGGCTATTCTATTACGAGAATGGCTACTCACAAGCCCGGGGAGTGGAGAGATGGCGGGGAATAGCGTGTACCCACGTGGCAATGGGCTGGAGTGTGGAGTCTTTGTATTCTCGGGTGGCGCGGACCCGTTCTTGTTTAGAGGATCCGAGGTAGGTTGATATATGTAGGTCGGGGACCTGCATATGTCGTGTGGTCTGGAATTCCAATTTGGGTTTATAATCGGTTCAATCGTCGTTGCTCCTCGGTTATGGAGACTCACTTCTCATTCATCATCGTAGTATTAATAATCGGAACTTGAGTATGGTTTGAGAAAGTGTTGGATATGAAGTTTCATGATCTCAATACGGATCGTGTCAACTTTGTATATGATCTTATGAAGTTTTAAATGTTGAAATAAAGAATTTTGTTAAAAGAGCTTTTACATAAAAGAACCTTGATTATTGCTAAAGCCATACCTTGAATCCCATGAGCCTGCATTCTGAGTTTTCTCGGTTTTATTTCGGTTAAGTCTTGTTGAGTACTTTTCGTTTTCGGGGTTCGCTTGACCCTTGTTGCGGTGAGGCTCATGAGCGGATCTGTTTTGGATCGTCTTTGCATATTTGTTTGTTCGATCGTTGACGATAAGTAATGTGTGGCCCTTAGGCGAGGCGGCAATGATATTTGTGTGTTTTGTAATATATTATAATGCCACTCCACTACCTTGGTTTATTTATTAATCGAACTTAGTTTGTAAGGTTTGAAATAAATGTTTTGTAAACTAAGTTATTGTAAGACTTCCGCTGATTTACTCGTGTGTAGATATTTGAATAAATGTTGTATCTGCAATGACTCACGTAATGTGATCCCGCTTTCGAAATCGTGGATGATTCGGGTTCTTCGAGGACACCCGACAGTCTTCTTAGGTTATCGGTAACATATGCATAGATGTCAAAGGTCGTTGGACAGTGACAGGTGCATGTGGGCCCAATAATTTAGGAGGTTCTACCACAGAATGGTATCAGAGCGATCGTTACAAAGTCTTTGTTGTATTGATTTACAAAAACTTCAAAATGATTTGGGACAAATCTATTTAACTTGTTAATTTGGTCCAAATTGCTTCCGGCTTATCTGATTCATTCCTCCCATTCCTTATTTGATTAAAAAGGCTTTGTGTGATGGAGTAGTAATCTTATTATGCCCTATATAATTAGAACTATTGTTTATGTACTTTATGAGCTTTGGTGTTTAAAGTTTCGTACGGACGATTCATGCATCATGTCATTAATAAAACACTGCATATGCTCTAGTTATAAGTATTCATATGAAGTTGAAATATAATGATGTTTAAAACTTCCTCCTTTCATTTTGAGAATGGCTATTACTTGTTATAGCTATTTTTGTCCCAATGAATTTGGTCATGTACCAAGCTTTGCCAGTAAACCACTCCTTGCTTATTTTTGCTCATAAGTTCTACATCATTTGGAACTTTTGATGCACTTTAATTTTCCCCATCTACTCAATGTTGAAACTTGGGACTAATCCTTGAATTCTTCAACCTATGCATGTGTTATGTCTTGGTCTCTCCTAATGCAACACATGCTAGTTCCTTGATCTTGCTAGCTTGACAAGTGTTACTTGTGAGTTACTTTAGTTGCGTCCTATGGTGGTGCCATGATCCATGATTTACGGTGCCGCGTCGAAACCTGGGGTCTCCTATGGACTGCAGCCATAAGGAAATACTGCTGGGCGCTCGCTGGTATCGAGGTCTACGGTCATGATCCATTATAGCTCTACAATTAATGTGATTCACTCATCTTGGAACTTTCATTTGGAATTCGTGTTCCATCATTCCATTGAAATTACTAAATCCTTTGTCCCTTACAACTGTCTTTTGATCTCGTTGTAATCTCAAAACCCACCCTTGTTTTCTGAACAACTTGAAAGTTAATGTGTTTGACACATTTCCTTTTCCACTACTCAACCCAACGCTTTTCGCACTCTTTAAATCTCGGGACGAGATTTCTTTAAGGGGGAAGGATTGTAACATCCCAGATGTTAAAAAGTAATTAAGAAATTAATCATGTCATCATTATGCATAATCATCAAGCATCAAGTTATTAATGCATTTCATGTTTAATTTATAGCATGTAAATGTTGTTTATAAAGTGTTTTATATGTTACATGAAATAATGTCAATAATGGTGATTATATAGCTTTGTGAATTTTTGGTGTAAAAATCTCCTAAAACAAGTTTACTTTTATGTTGTATGTGTTGAGTGGAATGGTTTGAATCAAGTTTGAAATCTTGGATTTTAATTTGAATTTTCGAAAAACCCTGATTTCTAGCAATTAATTTTATCCCGGAAAACCCATTTCAAAATCAAAGCACATTTTGGGGTTGGGCCTTAAAGCAAAAGTGTAGAGCTTGTCGAGTTGTACAAAGTTTGTTTTTGGAGTTTTCAAAGTTGTTTAGTAAAATTTGAAGTAATTTGAAAAGGCATAATTCTTTAAAAGTGTTCCCTTTTGAATTTAAATTTGAATTTCAAAATGTAGAATGAATTTGGATATGGTTTCAAAAGCAAAGTTGTAGAACTTTTGATTTTGAACAACTTTTGTTTTTGGAGATTTTTGAGTTGTTATGAAATTTTGAGAGTAATTTGTGAATTTTGGGTGAATGGCATTTCTGTAATTTGTGTGAACAGTGTTCACCGCTCTTGCTACATTGCCGGCGTTTCTTTCTTCGGCGTTCCAGTATGATCGTGGCCGTTTTTAGCGTCATATTGGCGCTGATGAAGGCCAATGCCAGCTTCTTTGAGTTTCTGGCCATCCTTTATAGCTCTGGAGTCGTCAGCCGTTCTTCATTTTCCGTTGCTCGCTGTTTTCTTCCCGTCACCTTGCTCATCTCCGGCGAGCCTGTGCCGTCGTATTGTCGTGCTCGCCATCGCCGATAAGCTAGCTCCAGCTCCGCTTCTACTCCTTGCGCGTCTAGCTATCCCTCAATTTAGTCTCGATTTCACCGGAGGCGCCATAGCGTACTTCTTCTTCGCGGCCGGCAACAACTTCGTGATTCCGTTTCACCGTGGTCGGGGCTCTCCGGTGAGCCGTTGCTTCGATTAGCGTAGCTCCGGCTTCGCCTCTCGTCTTTGTGATGCTTAATCCGTTGTTGCTTGCTCATTTTGATCACCACGATCGCGGCACACCATCACCGACGATCCTTGCTCCGCCGCCCGTTCTTTGTGTCGTCGACCCACGTCTCTGTTGCTTCTCGGCCTTGCTCTCTCTCTCTCGTCGTGTTTGTGGTGAGCTGCTGGTGCTTCTGTACCGTTTATTTGATCATTGCCGGTCTCCGCCACCGGCGTAGAAGCGCTGCCGTGCCACCGCGTCGCCATGGTCGGCGTGGTGCTCGATTCGGTCCGTAATTGGTCGCGTTAGTGCCATAGATCGATCGTTGTGACGTAGTGATCATGTTAGTACCCTTGCCGTCTCCTCGTGATCTCACCGTCGGCGAGTTTTGCGCTTGATCAGCGCCGTCGTTGTCGTAGTCAAAGGTCGGAGGTTAGGGATGACATGTGGGGTCGGGTTGTCGATGACTCATTTCAAATGGATTTTCTATTTTACGGAATGAATGAATAGTGTCTGTTTTTGTTATTTTTGTGTAGATTTATTTAGAGCTCCAAAAATTATGAAAATTTTGTGTGACTTCTCTATGATGTATGTTATATAACAAAAAATTTGAAATCTTGATTTTCAGTATTTTTGGGGTATGATAAAAATTGCTCAATTAATTAATAAATGACTTTCCATGATTTTTCTAGGCTTATTTATGTATCCAAAAATTATGAAAATTGTTTTGTCACTTAGTTATCATGTAATGAACATTTACAAAAATTTTGAGCTCAATTGGAATAAGTTGATTTATTTCATAATTTTTAATTAAATAATTAATTCATAAAAGTGAATTGTAACCTTTAATGATTTAGGTTTTGATTGAACTTTTGATTGAGTGATGTCCTTGGGTCATTAGTGGATAATGATCTTTGGCAATTGATGTATGTATTACGAAATAGATTTAGTTAGTTTGACTTGTAAATCGCATCTGCAGAAGAAAGTTGTATTCAAGTTGTTTAATTTTGTATCCATCATCGAGCATCATGTTTTGTATTCCGCATCATGTTAAACATGGCATTGTTACTACGTGTAGTGAACGAAGGTGAACCCGTGGTAGTTAATCAAGTAGTTGAGGAGGTTGAGCCATCTGTGGAGGTTGGTGTTGATATCTGTGGTCCGACTCCTGAATCGGACTTTTCCGTCAACGAAGGCAAGCCCCGGATGCATTTAAACCTACCTTGTGTTTTACAAATTGATTTCGCTTTTGCTTTTCAATACTGCATTAAGTGATTAGAAGTCAAGTGGAAACCTAATTGATGCATTACCAACCTTGTTTTCCTTATCTACCTTGTTAACCGTTTTAATTCGTATATGGCTAGTTATGCTTAGTCATGCTTAGATAATAAAAGTCGGGTGATTACCATCACTGCGAGTTTTATATGGAACTTTGGTTACTTATGTTATCATGAAATATGAGCATGTGAAGTAATAAATCTAGACCGGCGGGACTCGGTGTGTGTGAGCCATAAGACATGGAGGTCTTGTGGCGGGTTCTTTCATTGAAATGTCGATTAAGGTCCGTACCGTTGTTGAACCGCTTCGAGGTGAGACTTTGTAGTACTAACCGCATACTCCGGTAAGCCTTAACTTGGCTATTCTATTACGAGAATGGCTACTCGCGCACTGGGAGTGGAGAGATGGCGGGAATAGCGTGTACCCACGTGGCAATGGGCTGGAGTGTGGAGTACTGTATTCTCGGGTGGCGCGGACCCGTTCTTGTTTAGAGGATCCGAGGGTAGGTTGATATATGTAGGTCGGGGACCTGCATATGTCGTGTGGTCTGGAATTCCCAGCTGGGTTTATAATCGGTTCGAATCGTCGTTGCTCCTCGGTTATGGAGACTCACTTCTCATCATCATCGTAGTATTAATAACCGGAACTTGAGTATGGTTTGAGAAAGTGTTGGATATGAAGTTTCATGATCTCAATACGGATCGTGTCGACTTTGTATATGATCTTATGAAGTTTTAAATGTTGAAATAAAGAATTTTGTTAAAAGAGCTTTTACATAAAAAGAACCTTGATTATTGCTAAAGCCATACCTTGAATCCCATGAGCCCGCATTCCTGAGTTTTCTCGCTTTTTATTTCGGTTAAGTCTTGTTGAGTACTTTCGTACTCGAGGTTCGTTGACCCTTATTGCAGGTGAGGCTCATGAGCGGATCTGTTTTTGGATCGTCTTTGCATATTTGTTGTTCGATCGTTGACGATAAGTAATGTGTGGCCCTTAAGGCGAGTAGCGTTTTTGTGTGTTTTGTAATATATTATAATGCCACTCCACTAGCTTGGTTTGTATTATTAATCGAACTTAGTTTGTAAGGTTTGAAATAAATGTTTTGTAAACTAAGTTATTGTAAGACTTCCGCTGATTTACTCGGTGTAGATATTTGAATAAATGTTGTATCTTTGCAATGACTACAGTAATGTGATCCTGCTCGGAAATCGTGGATGATTCGGGGTTCTTCGAGGACACCCGACAGTCTTCTTAGGTTATCGGTAACATATGCATAGATGTCAAAGGTCGTTGGACAGTGACAGGTGCATGTGGGCCCAATAATTTAGGAGGTTCTGCCACACCGAGCGAGGCGCGGCCAACCTTCGGTCATATGGGCAAGAAGTGCAGTTGCGTTCTTGTCTGTTCGGAAGCATCAATGTCTGATGGTTATTAGCTCCACCTCATTGGGTACCCCAGTATTAGGTCCCCGACAATAGTACGCATATTTTTTGAAAAAAGTACAAATGGAAAAAATGCACATATAGCCACCCTAAGACCCCGCTTGGTTCTTAGAAAATTTTTATTTAGAATTGGATAAAAATATCTGGCACGTTCCACTGGATTCTGTGTCTATGTGTTAAAATCTAGTAGAATCTAATCTGGTTGGATGAGATTTGGATCAGACTCTAGGATTCTCATAGTGTAAAAATATTATAGGAACCAAACGGTACGTGAAACTATGAACGGGAGTGCTGACTGCAGAATTTTTTCGCTACAAGTGTGGCTGTGGCTGTGGCTGCAACTTTATGAACATACGTACGTTCGCAGCACACATTCTATACCAATACTACAACCTGGCACAGCTTGACATTAACAAAAACTCACCATAAACGACTCGTGATCGAGGGTCAAGTGGTCAAGCCCTCCGTATCATCTTTTTATCAATGTATTTGGCCAACAAATTAAGTCTCCATGTTAATTCTTAAGGTATAGAAAATTCAATGCAAAATAAAGAAAAATAAATTAAAATGCCCATCCTGAAACAAAAGGCAGTCCAAGACGCCAAGTCAGAGCAACTAGCAGTAGTAATGGATCGATCATTGTCCATGTCGATCCTCCACTTTAATTTCATTGTGCAGACCATGCCTCCGTGTGGCCGGAGCTCCAGTCGAGATATACACTAAGTATATATGATCGAACAGACGACGATGCATCATGCATGATTGTTCCATTGCCAATTGCCATGCATGCATATGTACGTCAACCCCTTCATGCAGCAACGTGCATGGACATACCGGGCAGATCGATTGATCATATATAATTTGCCAGCCGTGTAGAAGGATGGGACACTCGTCGCTAGCAGTAGCAGGCTAACAGCTACGTATGTACGTGCTAGCCACAGCTCCTCTCGTGCATTATTCTCTCGATCGTTTAAATCATGGCACGCCGCAGACGACCGCCGGACTTGCGTATGCATTCATATATGCTGACACGTACGTGAACGAATGAATGTAACAATTTGCATGCATGCACACAAGAAGCGAAACATGCACATATGTATATGTACCAAGGCCAACGCGCGCGTATGTACAGTACTAGTACATGCACTACAACACACGGTCGATGGCGATGGATCCTCTGGTCCGTGCTCGGCTGCAGCCTGATTGGCCGCTCACGTGCATGTTAGGCAGAGGCAGGGGCTGATTTTTTTTGCAATTTAGCTTTTTTCTAAAACTTTACGTTTATCCACTAGCCGTCAAAAACCAATCTTTGGACCCTTTTCTCGGCGCTATATCGGTGCCGAGGTAACACGCCTCGTTGCCATAATCCATCACACCGAGCATTGAGACCAGATGATGATATATATGACGCTGACGTGGCTAAAGCTCAACGTCGTGAGTTATGACGCTGAAAACTTTGCTGCTGGCGACGTACGACGACGGCACGGCGCGGTCGTCCGTGCATGCATGGGACGGACTTGGATAGTTGGATGGGCCATGGGCGCAGTGTGCTGCTGCTGGCTCGCTTTCTTTGTAGTGCACGCGGCCCATACTATTCTACCGGGCATGCGGCATGTGTAATGCATCTTTGGCGGTGTTGGCTCCTATGCGTATGGTATGTAGGGATAGCTGCCAATTGGCATTACTGTACATTACATTGATGAGCATCTCGAACTCGGCGGCCATCGTAATGCGTGTGCTCGCTTTGTGATTGTGTTGCGTCATCACCGGTGTTAGCGATCTTTGCATTTGCATCCTGCGGGTGTGCTTACTTCTTCTTTGCTGAGGTAGCCTGATCTTGCGCCGCACTGCGTTTGATCTCACTTTAGCCTGTGTTTTTCTTCTTCAATCTTCATCATCCTACTCGTACCGAGGATGAGTGTGGATTTTCTACAGTACCCATATATATGGCCACACCAAAGAATCCGAGCGGTCGTGCATGAGTGTGGATCGTTCAAATGCAACAACCATGCATGATGAATCGTCATCTGTTCGATCAAATGTACTTGCTGTATATCTCGACCGGAGCACCGGCCACGCGGAGGCACGGTCTGAACAACAAAATTAAGGTGGAGGATCGACATGGACAATGATCGATCGATTACTACTGCTAGTAGCTCTGACTCGACGTCTTGGACTACCTTTTTAGCTCTCTCTCCCATAAGCTAAATCTCTGCGCTACCGCATTACACGTTCATTCTTACAGCTTATTTGGCGGATCGTCCGTCCCGTCCTCTTGGGTGCGGATCAGTTTAACTCTTCAACTGCATTCGACCGAGCTGGTGCATGCATCATGCATGGGGTGAGCATAGTACCACCTCCTCTCTCCGACCGCCTGCTGACTAGCTCGATTTGCCGCCAGTACTTGTAGCCGTGGCTCAAGTGACTAGCTACCAACAAATTTCGACTGAACAAGCGTTAAATTCCCAAAGCAATTACAGGGATTTTTTAAATAATATTTTTTAATGATTAAATACAAATCTAGCATTTGGGTTGTAAGAATTGTAAATATACTATAGTATGTTGTCGGCTCCTGGCTAGCCGATAGGGACCCTATCGGCAACTAGTGGGCCGACAGTTCCTGTCGGCTTCCAAGTAGCCGACTAGGTACACAATATTTTGCACGATGCGAATCGACGGTACGACGCGTCACTTGTTGTCACCTCGATCGCCTGTGCTGTGTAGTGGAGTAATACTGCCTAGTAATGCATGTGCCGCGTGCGCGGTAGCAACGTCGTCCGACGGTACTCCCTATCTCCCTCCGTTGTCGTTAGTAGGCAACTGCCCGGAGAAGATCTTGGCATGCACCAACGAGCAATAATCAACGCCTGAACCTACTGCCAGCCTGCCACCGTGCATGTCTCACTATGAGCAATGCATCATGAAAGGATCAAGATACCCAAGAGGAGGGGTGAATTGGACTAATTATAAATTTCTTTGCAATAATAAAACCATACGGTTAGCCCAATTAACCCTTTATGCCAAGAAAGTGTTTCTATTGATCTATCGCACAAAAGTTTGGCAACCTATGTTCCAATTCTACTGTAGCATGGCAATTCTATGAATGTAAATGGCAAGAATTGAATTGCTCAAAGTAAATGCTCAAAGTAAAGAGAGAAAAAGAAACGCAGTGATGTTTTGCCGAGGCATCGGAGAGTCGCCACTCTCGACTAGTCCTCGTTGGAGCACCCACGCAAGGGTGTAGCTACCCCTTGATCCGCGCAAGGATCAAGTGCTCTCTATGGGTTGATTCTTCGACACTCCATCACGGTGAATCACCCACAACCACTTACAACTTGAGTTGGGTCATCCACAAGCTCCGCCGGATGATCACCAAGCTCCAAATCATCACGAAGCCATCTAGGTGATGGCGATCACCAAGAGTAACAAGCACGGACTCTCACTTGACCACGACAAGCCTAATGAGAAGGGTGGATACACACTTTGCTACTCTTGATCTCACTAATGAGGGCTCTCTTTGGGATTCTCAAATCTCAATCACCTCACTAGGACCTTGCTCTTCTTGGCACTCTCAAAGGTGTTTCTCAACTGTTGGAATGAACAAAAGTACCCCCTCACACGAATGGAGGAAGTATTTATAACCTAGGTTGAAAAACGAATCGTTATGTGCCTCTACGGGGTGACCGGATGCTCCGGTCATGATGACCGGACGCTCCGGTCAGTTCACCCCGACCTCCAGTGTGTGAGTGGTGACCGGATGCTGCACAACGTCCAGTCAGCACTGACCGGACACATCCGGTCATGATTTTCCCTCTCTGGAACCTTACTGGAGTCGACCGGACGCTGGCACCCAGCGTTCGGTCGCTCACCTCTTAGCGTCTGGTCGCACCAGACGATTTCACCTTGATCAAATGAACTAACCGGACTCTGCGCCATAGTAATCACGTATTGTACTAGATGCTTTTAATCTCCCCCTTTTTGGTGATTGATGACAATACTACCTCGAGTGTATGAAAGAGTTGAGGTTTTTAACATGCTTGGATCATATAAGCTTTTAGCAATAAGAACAAAAGAGTTAGGCAGGCTTATATGACCCAAGCCAACATGATGTACTCAAAAGATATGAAGTAAGCATGAGTACAATAAATAAAGCTCATTTGCATCGGAGTAAAACACGGAAGCAAAAACAAATGAGCATAGCACAAGTGATATGACATATAAATAATTCAAAGTAGAGAGCACACATGTCACATATCACGATCACATAGATATCACTATCACATAAATATAGTTCGATGCATGAAAGTAAACATTAATGCATAATGTATCACACATAAAACTCCAAATGTAATAGATAAGCTAATAAGTAAACTCCCCCTAAATATGCCGCTCCCCCTAAGTCTAACATACTCAAACCCTCTCCCCCTTTGGCGTCAAACACCAAAACCTAAGGGTCAGTCGGCGGGGTTGCAGCGAATGAGTCAGGCGCTGAGGTGCGAGGAGCGAGCTGGAACCATGTGCCATCATCATCTGACCCTGAGCTCTGAGCAGTCTGACCCTCTGTAGCTAGAAGCGATGCTGAAGTAGTCTGGGTCGGATCAGGGACTGGACCGGCTATAGACTGTGTAGGTATGACTGTAGCAGGCGGCTCTAATGATGCAATAGAAGAAGGGAGCATCTCTATAGTCCCGGTAATAGGTGCAACTGTGGAAGGACCTAGGACATGTAGATATGGCGGAGTAGGCTGCCCTATCAACTCACTAAAGGAAGCACCAAGGCTCCTAGAAATGGTAGTCTCTGGCACAAGCAGCGAAGAAGTCTGAGCCGGTATGAAGCCCGTCTAGAAAGGTGTGAACTACGGGGCTGGCACTGGCGAGGCAAACCACTGGGACACCTACTCTGTAGGTGAAGCAAACTAAGATGGTGGATGTCCCTGACTCTGAAGCCCACTAGGTTGTAAAGCTGGAGTCGTAGAAGTGGTGGCAGGCTGGGCTACCTGGGGTGAAGGCTGTGGCAGTGGAGCCCCAATAGCAGTGACTACATGCTGCATAAATCCAAGTAGCTGTTGCTGCATGAGAAGTGACTGCTGATGCATGGCCTGCTGCTGCTGCTAGATCGCATGCTGCTATCGCTGGAACTCATCCTGCCTATTCTGAAACTGTGCAGATGTAGCAGCAGTCTCCTATGCCTAGCGAGCCTGATCCTACCTCATCCGCTCAAGTATAGCAAGTATAGCGGGCTCTGTCTGCGGTGTAGGTGGAGCTGAACTGGAGCTACTGACCTCATGGTCATGTCGTCGAGGAGGCATCTGAGGAATATCCCGGTAGTCATCATCTGACCTGTCGCTGGGGTCGCTCTCAACCATCCCCTCCTGTTGAGCATCTAACTGCTCCTCCTCAGTAGCTGCTATGCCCCTGATAGTATCATCCTGCTGGGCTGCAGTCTCTGGCGCATCTGGACGATGGCGCGACTGGCTAGGTGTCCTCACTGCACTATGGCGGATCATCTGAGTCATGTTGTATGCAGGGAACTCAGTAGTAGCACCACTATACTCTGCCAGCATCTCAGGTGGCCTCACAGTAACTACCCTGTGGATCAAGAATGTAATACATTGAGCATATGGCAGCTGCCTATGACCCCTGAACCCCTCTACAATAGTATCCTCCATCTCAGATAGAAAAAGATCCCAAATGTCAAACACAGTCTACTACATCAGAGAGTTCAGTAGTCATAACTGTATGCGAGTCAAGCCCTCGCGATACCCCATCCTCAGAATCAGGGTCCTCCTCATAATAGCATCCAGCAGTCTAGCTGTAGGAGTGAGATCACTAGGAGTCCTGCTCGACCTCTCGCCAAAAGGCTCTTTGAAGCAGTGGCGGACTAGATCTGTAGGAGGTACCATACCTCCATGAGGGCATCTGGGAGGCGCTGTCTATCCATAGCAAACCTCATGTAGCCTGACGGGCTGCTCCTAAAGCCTGAGAATCTCCCTGACCCTAAAGCTCATTAGCCTATAATCTCTGCCTCTGAAAGCAAAGTGAATGAATCTGTGCTGTGGGTCAATCCAAAGTGTAGCATAGAACTCTCGGACCCAAGATGGAACATATAAGCCTATCCGTTCGAGTAAATCAGTCAGCCCTGGCAAGTATGCTACGTAGGGGCGAATATGCTCTCCAGCTGCTGCTACAATTGACTCAATGTTGCACACCCTCTGAGTCTGAATACTGCCCCACTGTTAAGATATGCATTATAAAAATCTTCATGTAGTGGTGTGTAGAAGCCCTCTAATGCTCGGTCATCCCTCCTGGATAGAAACCACTGATCAAAGTCCACAAATCTGAGCTGCTGCACCTGCTTGGCCATGGCGGCCCTCAAATCTAGATGAGTCACTGGAGGCAGACCCTGTGGTCTAGGAGGTGGACAAGAACCCCTCCGCTGTGTCTCTGGTCTTGGTGTGACTGGAGCACGAGTATGACCAGAGCGGCGTAACTGTGGCTGAGGTGCCAGCTCTGCCTCCTTTGCCTGCTCGGCTAGCTGTGGCTACTGCTGTGACTCCCCCTGAGGCTGACTCTCATCAACAGCAACCCGCCATCCTCCAACAATGATAGTCCCAGCTGGACCACCATGACGGTGCTCAACCTGCTTGAGTGCAGCCCTCGCTGCTGGTGAAAGCTGATCTGTAATAACAACACCACTCCTAGCACCTCCTCTCTCTACACGCTCAGCAGCCTCTACAACTGCGGCTACTCTCGCTGTATCTGCATCAGGGTACTTGTGCTTCTTCATCGCTAGCTTCTTCGTCGCCTTGCCTTTTGCATCTGTAGGCTGGCGAGGCAGGGGCCTCGGATCCTCATCTCTGGGACCTTCTCCAACATTCTTGACATGAGCCATCTGATGGAGCAGAAAAGAACAACTGCCGCTGACAAAGATCAAGTGCCAACTATCACTTCCAAGGCTTGGCCTCGATCCGTACTCGCGAGCTTGGCCCCGAGTTGACTGATAACTGCCAATGGGACCACAACGGCATCGACTCATTGCACGATAGAATAGATAGGATATACAAATAAATACAATATATCTAGAGATATGAAACCCTAAGAAAGCAAGCAATAGATACGAAATTAGAATCGAGGGCTTGCTACTTGATGAACCGGTGAACCGAAGAGAAGAGAAACGACACGCGGGGAACCACCGAATCGGCTAGGGTTAGGGTTCTGGCTCGACGAAGTTCGGTGACCAAGAAGATGCGGAGGTAGTGGTTAGGTTACCGGCGAGGGGCAATGCAGCACGTGGGTGATTGGGACTGCTGGCGCGGCGATGCTAGAGCAAAGCAGGGGCACGACGGCGCTAGGGCACAGCATGGGCGAGCTGCGCACGTGGGCACGGTGGTGCAGCACGGCGACGCTCGGACGCGGGGAGGCGCGGCTGTGCGGTGGCGCTGGTGCGGGAGCAGGGTGGCGTGGTTACGCGAGCACGGGCATGGCGAATCAAGCACGGGATGCACGGTGAGCTCGAGCAGTGGAGGCGCGGTGGCGATGTCGGCGGATGCGGCTTGAGGTCAAAACATCGGCATGGTTAAATAGTGGCCCCCAACATGATGGGAAAGAAAATAGAGAAGAGTTGGATTCCCGCACGTTTTCTACTGACCGGACGCTCCGGTGGCAACGACCGGACGCTGCCACCCAGAGTTCGGTCGATTCCAGAGAGGTCCAAAACCCCTGGAACCACGACCGGACGCGTCCGGTGAACATCGACCGGACGCAACCAGAGTCCGGTCGATCCTGCCTTCTTCTCCTTCGCACGACCGGACGTAGGAACGCCATTTGATTGGATGCTAAACAGCAGAGTCCGGTCACTCCTTCGCAACATAGTTCACCTCCTGTGAACTGACCGGACGTTGGACGTCAAAGTATGGTGCAGTGTCCGGTCACTCTTTTTCCAGCAAATCTTCAAAGTCCTTCGTGCTGCCTGTTCCCAATCAAGTCCCAACTCCAATAAGATTCAAATAAACACCAATTGGGACTGATGTGAGTGACCTCTCTCAAACCCTCAAAATTTTCAAAAATATTTTGCCTTAGGCTATAATTCTTTTTAAGAAAATAGGCAATAAGAGGGCAATTGAAGATAAATGACAAAGCAACATTCATGCATATGTAATGCAATGCTTGAAAGTAAATCTAGTTGCTTATCAAGTTTGATCCAAGGTTAAGCTTCTTCACACGCTTTTATGCAGTTATCTTAACCATGTTAGATAAGCCCTAAGTGCATTACTATAAAGTAAACATGTTGTATATTACAATGCAATGCAAGGAACAACACAAGCTCATTTTCTAGAGAAGTTGCTAAAATCAAGAACATTGAGCTCATTCCGCAATCAACAAAAAGTCGCTTCATCTACCGGTTTAGTAAAGATATCTACCAATTGATCCTCGGTCCTTACACCTTCTAATGATATATCATTCTTTCCAACATGATCTCTAAGAAAGTGATGGCGGATATCTATGTGCTTGGTGCGAGAGTGTTGAACCAGATTATTTGCAAGTTTTACCGCACTTTCATTGTCGCACAAAAGAGGTATTTTTTCTAGAACTACACCATAGTCTAGCAAAGTTGTTTCATATAAAGTATTTGTGCACAACAAGCACCCACGGCACACTATTTTGTTTCTTGGAGGACCAAGACACAAGTAATCTACCAAGCAAATGGCACCCTCCGGATGTGATTTTTCTATCAACTTTGCAACCGGCATAATCCGAATCGGAATATCCCACTAATTCAAATATAGCTCCTTTGGGATACCAAAGGCCAATGCTTGGTGTGTGCTTAAGATATCTAAGGATTCTTTTAACAACAATCAAATGAGTTTCCTTAGGATTAGCTTGAAATCTAGCACACATACACACACTAAACATGATGTCGGGCCTAGATGCGGTTAAATATAACAAGCTACCAATCATAGAGCGGTAGAGAGTTTGATCAACCGTGTTACCTGCCTCATCTAGGTCGAGATGTCCATTAGTTGGCATTGGTGTCTTGATTGGCTTACATTCATCCATCTTGAATCTCTTGAGAAGATCATTTGTATATTTCTCTTGAGAGATGAAAATCCCTTCTCTCATTAGCTTGATTTGAAAACCAAGAAAGAATGTAAGCTCTCCAATCATTGACATCTCGAACTCCTTCGACATCAATTCACCAAATTATTTGCAAGAGTCTTCATTTGATGATCCAAAGATGATATCATCAACATACACTTGGCAAATGAAGATATGCCCATCAAGCTTCTTGGTGAATAGTGTGGTGTCGACCTTCCCAATGGTGAAGCCCTTCTCAATGAGGAAGTCCCGAAGATGCTCATACCAAGCTCTTGGGGCTTGCTTAAGCCCATATAATGCCTTGGACAACCTATAAACATGATTAGGATATCTAGGGTCTTCAAACCCGAGAGGTTGATCAACATAGACTAGTTCATTAATAAAGCCATTTAAAAATGCACTTTTCACATCCATTTGATATAGTTTCATTTCATGATGTGATGCATATGCAAGGAGGATACGAATGGCTTCTAGTCTTACAACCGGTGCAAAGGTCTATCCAAAATCCAAACCTTCAACTTGAGAGAACCCCTTTGCAACTAGTCTTGCCTTGTTCCTCACAACAATGCCTTGATCATCTTGCTTGTTGCGGAATACCCACTTTGTTCCAATGACTCTTGCACCTTTTCATCGCTCTTCAAGAGTCCAAACTTCATTGCGGGTGAAGTTGTTCAACTCTTCATGCATGGCATTTATCCAATCCAGATCTTGAAGAGCTTCTTCTACCTTAGTAGGCTCAAAGTAAGAGACAAAAGAGTGATGTGCAATAAATGAAGCAAGTTTTTGTGAGCGAGTCATTACACCCTTTGATGGACTCCCTATGATGAGATCTTGTGGATGATCTTGTAGTAGAGGTGTATTTCTTCTATTGACCACTTGAGGAGGAGGTTGTGAAGCATCAACATCTTGTGCTTGTATCACCATTTGATCATGGGAGACATGAGTGTCTTTATTTTCTACTCTCCCATCTTTTTCACCATCTTGTGGCACATTTGATGAAGAAGGTGGATTGATCACTTGTACATCATCTTCATCATCTTGAGGCTTGATGTCTCCAACCAGAATGTTCTTCATAGCCTCCCTTAATGATTCATCACCTACATCATCAAGATTCTCATGTGCTCCTTGGGAGCCGTTAGATTCATCAAATTTCACATCATATGTTTCTTCAACCAAGCCGATGGCATGATTAAATACTATATATGCTTTGGACTTTGATGGGTAACCAATAAGAAAACTAATATCACAACGTCTTTGAAACTTCCCTAGGTGTTGCCGCTTCTTGTAGATGTAGCATTTGCAACCAAACACCCTAAAAAGGAGACATCCGGCTTCTTCCCATTGAGCAACTCATAAGGTGTCTTGCCAAGGAACTTTTGAAGGAATAGGCGGTTGGATGCATAGCATGCAGTGTTGATAGCTTCCACCCATAGAGCTTCGGGGGTGTTGTACTCATCTAGCATTGTTCTTGCTAGTGTGATCAATGTCCGGTTCTTTCTCTCAACTACACCATTTTGTTTAGGAGTATATGTTGCGGAGACCTCAAGCTTGATCCCAACTTCATCACAATAGGCTTCTATGTTTGTGTTGTCAAATTCTTTCCCATTGTCGCTTCTAATCTTCTTGAGCTTCACTTCAAACTCATTTTGTGTTCTCTTGGCAAACTTCTTGAAGCATGATGCAACTTCGGATTTGTCATGAAGGAAGAATGCCCATGTATATCTTGAATAGTCATCAACAATAACAAGACAATAAAGATTTCCTCCCAAACTCTTGTATGTTGTTGGTCCAAATAA
This sequence comes from Miscanthus lutarioriparius, assembly GCA_904845875.1. Classification (NCBI taxonomy): domain Eukaryota; kingdom Viridiplantae; phylum Streptophyta; class Magnoliopsida; order Poales; family Poaceae; genus Miscanthus; species Miscanthus lutarioriparius. Next base: position 79,569 of record CAJGYO010000036.1, on the reverse strand, counting down.
GTCCATGTGAAGGAGTTCTAGCACTCTTGTGGTTGACATGAAAGCTTTGGTTGAATGAGTATTTGCATCTTGCTTGCCGGCTTGACATGCACTACAAAGCTTGTCCTTTTCAAACTTCACATCCTTCAATCCTCTCACCAAATCATTCTTCATTAGCTTCTTGAGTGAGCTCATCCCAACATGAGCAAGTCTTCTATGCCATAGCCACCCAAGTGTTGTTTTGGTGAAAAGGCAAGTCTTCAAATTTGCATCTTCGGAGGTGAAGTCCACTAGATATAGGTTGTTGTATCTAAATCCTTTGAATATCACTTGATCATCATCCTTCTTAGATACAACAACTTCCTTCTCGGTAAACAAGCATGGGAAGCCAAGATCACATAATTGTCCAACGAATAGCAAGTTGAAGCTCAATGAAGCAACATATAGCACATTTGAGATAGAATGATCATTTGATATTGCCACTTTGGCCAATCCTTTAACCTTGCCCTTTGAATTATCTCCAAATGTGATTCTTTCTTATCCATCTACTTCTTCATCTAGTGAGGTGAACATACAAGGATCACCGGTCATATGTTGTGTGCAACCACTATCAATAACCCAATGACTTTCACCGGTCTTGTAGTTCACCTACACACAAGAGATCAAGCTTTAGGAACCCAAACTTGTTGAGGGCCTTCACCTTCTCAACAAGTGACTTTGCTACCCAAATTTTCTTAGGCCTATTCTTGTTGGGAGGTCCTAAGAACATGACTTTCATCTTTCCACTAGAATCCTTTCTAAGCATGTAATGAGCATTGAAAGCAAAAGGTCAAGCATGCTTGGGCAAGGGTTGTGGTGGTGGAGTTTGGCACTCATGAGCAAAGTGGCCTTCTTGTCCACACTCAAAACACTTCTTTGGCTTTGGCTTTTGTTGTTGTTGAGCTTGAGCCTTCTTCTCCCTGTTTGCCATGTACCCAATGCCACTTCTATCCATCTTCATGACGGTGTTCATTAGTAGCTCACTTTGAAGATACTTGCCTCTTGTGAACTTGCTCAATCCAATCTTGAGATGCTCTTTCTCCAACTTGAGCTTCTTGTTCTCTTCCTTGAGAGCATCATTATTTTTCTCTTTCTTGAGCTTCTTGTTCTCTTGTTTGAGCTTCTCATTCTCAAGAATCAAATCACCATCATGATCAAGAGTTTCTAGCACAATAGTGTTGTGGCTTTTGATCTCTTCAAGATCTTTCTTGAGCTTTTCATTGTCATTCTTGAGCTTGACATACTCATCATAACTATCGGTCTCAACCACTTGCTTGCCCTTGCTACTAGAACTTTGCTCAATGCTCTGAATGATCAAATCATCACATGATATAGCTATATCAATCTTAACAACATTGTTAGTAGCATCATGTGGCTCATTGGATAAATATTCTTGAGCAATGACAAGATTATCATGATTAATCTTAAGAGTAGTATATTCATCTTTTAGCATGTTGTGGCTAGTGATGAGCTCATTGTGTATCCTCTCAAGTTTATCATGTTTTTCTTTAAGCTCTTTCTTAGAAGATTTGAGCTCCTTGAGTTTGGATGATGTAGCATCATTTGCTTCTCTAAGCTCAACATTAGTCTTTTCTGCCACATCACATTTTGCTAAAAGTGAATCATTCTTAGCTTCTAGTTTTTCATTCTTAGCTCTACTCTTTCTAATGATCTTAGTGTATTGATTTAGCAATTTAACAAGATCATCATAGGAAGGTGATTCATACTCATCTTCATCACTATCGCTATCATTATTGCTAGCATGTTCATCACCACTACTATCATCATTAGATACCTTGCGATCACCCTTGGCCATAAGGCATAGGTGTGTAGAGGATGATGGCGGTGGTGGCGGTGAAGATGATGAACAGTCAATAACAATGGCGGCCACCTTCTCGTTGTCACTATCATCATCGGACGAGCCACTAGATGAATCAATATATGTGAGCCAATCACCGACGATGTATGCCTTTCCACTTTTCTTCTTCTTGTGGAAGTCCTTCTTGCCATCTCTCTTCTTGTATGGCTTGTTTTTCTTCTTCTCATCTTCTTCTTCATTGCTCGAGTCATCTTTCTTGCCCTTGTACTTATTCTTGAACTTGTCTTTCTTGGGCTTGGTGCATTGGTATGCTAGATGACCAAGTTCTCCACAATTGTAGCAATCCATCTCGGAGATTGGCTTTCTTCTAGAGCTAGTGAAGAACTTCTTTTTCTTGCCATAAAACTTGATGCCACTCTTGGCGGTTCTTCTCACCATGAGAGCAAGACTTGCATCATCAATTTCATCATCACTTGAGCTCTCATACTCAAGCCTTGCTTTGCCCTTCTCTTGGCTAGCTTTGAATGCTAAATCTTTTTCTTTCTTCTTAGTAGAGGATGAGCCATCTTGAGGTGTGATGTGCATGTACATCTTATGAGCATTGATCTTTCCCAAGATTTGTGTTGGTGTAGCGGTGGAAAGATCACCTTGATGAAGCACGGTCACAATATGCCCATATTTGTCAATGGGGAGGACACTCAAGATTTTTCTTACAATGTCGGATGGTTGCATTTCACTGCGTCCAAGCCCATTGACTTTCTCTACAAGAACATTCAAATGGGAGTACATCTCATTAGCACATTCTTTAGGAAGCATCTCAAAAGAATTTAGCTTTTTCATGACTAGATGATAGCGTTCCTCACGCTCACTCTTTGTTCCCACTTGGAGCACACAAACATCCGACCATAGTGCATGGGTGTCTTTGTGGTTCCTCACCCGATTGAACACATCTTTGCAAAGGCCTCTAAAGATGGTGTTTCGAGCCTTTGCATTCTATTTCTCATAATTCACCTCATCGCCTTGTAGGTGTGTAGCATCCTGAGGTTTTGGGAAGCCTTGTGAGGCGGCTCTAAGTATTCCAACATCTAGAGCTTCTAAGTACGCCTCCATGCTGATTTTCTAATAAGGAAAATCATCCCCCTCAAAGATAGGACGAGGTCCATCCCCGTGAGACATCTTTCTCTAGGCTGTTAAGCCTAAATACGTGAGCACGAGGCTCTGATACCAATTGAAAGGATCAAGATACCCAAGAGGAGGGGTGAATTGGGCTAATTCAAATTTCTTTGCAATAATAAAACCCTATGGTTAGCCCAATTAACCCCTTGTGCCTAGAAAGTGTTTCTATTGATCTATCGCATAAAAGTTTGGCAACATATATTCCAATTCTACTCTAGCATGGCAATTCTATGAATGTAAATGGCAAGAATTGAATTGCTCAAAGTAAATGCTCAAAGTAAAGAGAGAAGAAGGAATGCGGTGATGTTTTGCCGAGGTATCAGAGAGTCGCCACTCTCCACTAGTCCTCGTTGGAGCACCCGCGCAAGGGTGTAGCTCCCCCTTAATCCGTGCAAGGATCAAGTGCTCTCTATGAGTTGATTCTTCGACACTCCATCGCGGTGAATCACCCACAACCGCTCACAACTTGAGTTGGGTCATCACAAGCTATGCCGGATGATCACCAAGCTCCCAATCACCACCAAGCCATCTAGGTGATGGCGATCACCAAGAGTAACAAGCACGAACTCTCACTTGACCATGACAAGCCTAATGAGAAGGGTGGATGCACACTTTGCTACTCTTGATCTCACTAATGAGGACTCTCTTTGAGATTCTCAAATCTCAATCACCTCACTAGGACCTTGCTCTTCTTGGCACTCTCAAAGGTGTTTCTCAACTGTTGGAATGAGCAAAAGTACCCCCTCACACGAATGGAGAAAGTATTTATAACCTGGGTTGAAAAATGAACCATTATGTGCCTCTGTGGGGTGACCGGACGCTCTGGTCATGATGACCGGACGCTCCGGTCAGTTCACCCTGACCTCCAGTGTGTGAGTGGTGACCGGACGCTGGACAACGTCCGGTCAGCACTGATCGGATGCGCCCGGTTGCGATTTTCTCTCTCTGGAACCTTACTGGAGTCGACCGGACGCTGGCACCCAGCGTCCGGTCGCTCACCTCTCAGCGTTCGGTCATACCAGACGATTTCACCTTGATCAAATGAACTGATCGGAATCTGCGCCAGCGTCCGGTCACTCCGGAACTAGTGTCCGGTCAGTATTTGACCCTCCATTCACTTCCAACTCTCAATCTTACGTGAATGAAGTTTGCTCCATTGGATCTAAGGGCTTTTTAGGAGCTACCTAGTGCTAGATTTAGCAAGTGTGCACCACACCTAACCTACTAGACTCACCTAGGTCAAGCTACCCGTCCATACCCCCCTTAATAGTACGGCCAAAGGAAAAACAAAAGTCCTAAACTACTCTAAGTGTCTCTTCAACACCAAACGACACTTAGAACTAGTCCATCCTTAACCTTGTCGTCCATCCTTTGAAAACCGAAACGATTTCCATCGTAGGGGCATGACCACCACGATTGCCCAATCGATCTCCATTACCATGACCTAACTTAATTGCCTTTGCAAAATACACGTTAGTCATAGTAATCACGTATTGTCATTAATCATCGAAACCCAACTAGGGGCCTAGATCCTTTCACAGCACTCCTTATCGATGCATCCGTGGGGTACTTGTTGCCTGCTTGCCACGAACACCATAAAAATGGATTTATGCATGCTGCTTGTCCTTCGGTCTACTCAATCGTCGTTTATTCTTATTTCAAAATAATGTGTGTATATTATAGATGCTCTGTACATGAACATATATACTCACCGTATGAACATACGTACATTCGCAGCACACATTCTATACCAATACTATAACCTGGCACAGCTTGACATTGACAAAAACTCACCATAAACGACTCGTGATCGAGGGTCAAGTGGTCAAGCCCTCCATACCATCTTTTTATCAAAGTATTTGGCCAACAAATTAAGTCTCCATGTTAATTCTTAAGGTATAGAAAATTCAATGCTAAATAAAGAAAAATAAATTAAAATACCCTGTCCTGAAATAAAAGGCAGTCCAAGATGCCAAGTCAGAGCTACTAGCAGTAGTAATGGATCGATCATTGTCCATGTGGATCCTCCACCTTAATTTCGTTGTTCAGACCGTGACTCCGCGTGGCCGGTGCTCCGGTCGAGATATACAGTAAGTACATATGATCGAACAGACGACGATGCATCATGCATGATTGTTCCATTGCCAATTGCCATGCATGCATATGTACGTCAACCCCTTCACGCGGCGACGTGCATGGACATACCCGGCAGATCGATTGATCTTATATAACTTGCCAGCCGTGTAGAAGGATGGGACACTCCTCGCTGGCAGTAGCAGGCTAACTGCTACGTATGTACGTGCTAGCTATAGCTCCTCTCATGCATTATTCTCTCGATCGTTTAAATCATGGCACGCCGCAGACGACCACCGGACTTGCGTATGCATTCATATATGCTGACACGTATGTGAACAAATGAATGTAACAATTTGCAAGCATGCACACAAGAAGCGAAACATGCACATATGTATATGTACCGCGGCCAACGCGCGCGTATGTATAGTACTAGTACATGCACTACAACACACGGTCGATGGCGATGGATCCTCTGGTCCATGCTCTGCTGCGGCCCGGCTGGCCGCTCACGTGCATGTCAGGCAGAGGCAGGGGCTGAATTTTTTGCAATTTAGCATTTTTTTTTTGTTCTAAAAATTTACGTTTATCCCCTAGCCGTCAAAAATCAATCTTTGGACCCTTTTCTCGGCGCTATATCGGTGGCGAGGTAACACGCGTCGGCGCCATAGCCCATCATGCCGCGCATTGAGACCAGATGATGATATATATGGCGTTGATGTGGCTAAAGCTCAACGCCGTGAGTTTTGACGCTGAACACTTTGCTGCTGGCGACGTACGACGACAGCACGGCGCGGTCATCCATGCATGCATGGGATGGACTTGGATAGTTGGATGGGCCAGGGGCCAGTGTGTGCCTGTCTGTGGCCTGCTGCTACAGTGCACGTGGCCCGTACTGTTCTATCGGGCATGCAGCATGTGTAATGCATGCTGGCAACTGCTAGCCCCCTGTACGTATGGTATGTAGGGATAGCTGGCAACTGGTATTACTGTACATTACATTAATGAGCATCTCGAACTCCAGCCGGCCACTGTGTGCGTGTGCCTGCTGTGTTTGTGTAGCATCATCACCAGGTGTTGGCAGTGCTGCATCCTGTAACCTGCAAGGTGTGCTCACTTCACCGCCTGAGGTAGCCCTGATGCGCTGCGCTATGTTTGATCTCACTTTAGCCTGTGTTTTTCTTCTTCAATGTTCATCATCCTACTCCTACCTAGGATGAGTGTGGATTTTCCACGATACCAATATATATGGCCACACTAGCAATCCGAGCCGTCCGTGCATGAGTGTGGATCGTTCAAATGCAACAATCATGCATGATGCATCGTCATCTGTTTGATCATATGTACTTACTGTATATCTCAACCCGAGCACTGGCCACACGAAGGCAAAAAAAGAGAGCGAGAGCCCCCACGTCGCTCCCCTGGGGCGGCACGAGCAGCAAGCCAAACCATTGCTGCCGCCCCTTCTCGCCCTCCTCACCAGCTATGCCGCTGCTGGAGCAGGCCGTCAGCATGGCCGTGCGGCTTGCCAGGAAGGCGGCGGCAAGGCTCTTCTTCACGGTGGTTGTAGTGGCTGGCCGGTGGATTGAGCTTAAGCGTGGATGCGTTGGGTGCGATGGGAAGTTGGCGTCCAGTCAGAGCCCGTGCCTTCTTCAGGCGCTGTCGAGAGGGGTTACGGTGGCTCAAGGCGGCCCTTGCCCCGACGACCTATTCTTGTAGGCCTGAGGCCGGATCTACGTCTTCGGTAGGGCTTGCCTAGGCGGATACTGGGCGTAACCAGCGTGCGGTGGCACTAGCGTCCCGTGCAGACCTTCAGGTGTCGCTCGCCATCTTCGACCTCGCTGGCGTCTACACGGGGCACGGCGGCAGCGGTGGCGGCTCTAGGCGACAGATCCAGCGCCTCGGTAGCCGGATTCGATATTGCTGAGGTGGCAGCGGCTTATGGCACCGACGATGGGGATGGAGGCTGGCATCGGTGTTGGCGATGGCAGCCGACAGCGTTAGCGGGGTTGGCTTCACTAGTGGGGCGGTGGCTGGCGCAGCAAGTATGGGCCATTGCCACTGTCGCGCATGAGGTTGAGGTGCTATGGTGAAAGCTGTGACAGAACCGCTCAATTTATACAAGATCAAGTACGGCTGTCACCGTTAAACATGTTGACATGCGCATACTTTCACTTATATAAACCCGATAGTTCGTCGAGTGTCACGAAGGACCTCGGTAAATCAACATCACAACCAAGATCGCATGATTAAGCAAATACACATCATATACACAGAGTTGCTGCGAAAATAATGTTTACAATGAGTTCACAAATAATAATACAAGTTTGGGTTTCAAAACCAATTAGTGAAAACAATATAGCTTTCAAATGATTACAATAATATAAGTTCCAAATACATTGCTAGCATAAGTGATATCCTCTGATAAAAGCATATTGATAAGAACACAATATAGAGTCGCCGAGCCCACCGGTGGTTAGCCACCATCTTAAGCAGGCCGAGAACTTCACCTGCAACATGGTGGGATAAACCATGAGTACTTGAATGTACTCAGCTAGATTTACCCATCATAAACCAGAAATAAAGTGACTCCAAGGATCATGCAAGGCTTTATAAGTGGAGCTAGCTTGACAACATTTTGCATAAAAAGCCACTAATTCAGCTATACATTTTATAATTCGGTCATCAAGTTAATTATTGCTATTCATCTCTAGATTAGCAGCAAACATGCGGTATATCATTTAATAGCATACAGTAGTAACCATAGCCGATGTATTCATTTGAGCATCTTCATAACCATAAAGTTCCATCAAGTAATGCGACGTTGCCGCTGCTCAGTCAAGTTCTCACTATCCGGGAGAGACGACGACTCGAATCGATTCCAACCAGTTGGGGAGTTATTCCTAACACAAACCCAAACATACCTACGCCAAGGTAGTCTTAGGTCACCTTTGGTATAACTCAGGTCCAATTTGCGGGTTCGATTAGCGCCGCACAACCAGGGACAACCAGCTGCTAGGACGATAAGGACTACCCTACCCTTGGGCTCACGTCTAGCTCCCCGCACATCCTTACTACCATCCAGAGTGCGCACTCTAACAGAACGAGGCCCGTACTGAGTTGAGTTACTCGTCTTCGTGGTAGAAACGAGTTATCCGGCCAGTTAAGTGCTAGGCATGCGTTCAACATGACATGAGGACGTACAACAAATTGGTCGTTAACTGACATAGACAGGGATAAATAGGCACCAAGACCTCCATGCCTTGTTGATTCTCTATCATAATCCCGCCCAATCTCCTTTTATTCATCAACACATGGTTATTTCCAGGATAGCAAATATAGCCAACCGTGCTTTGGTATCCACCTATATCTCGCAGGTGATAGGAAATCACCCGACTTCTACCGGTCTAAGCATTGCTAAGCATACATTCGATTCTGGATCTACATAGGGTTCAAGGTATATTTCTGGACAAGGTAGTTCTATGCATCAAGTGGTTCCAATCAACTCTTATAACCTAATGCATCAAACATAAAGGACTCAAGTGATATTTGTAAAAACATAGGAGGCTTAGAATGCTCCGGGGCTAGCCTGGGATCCGACACAAGGTAGTTCAGTTAGCTCGCACTGTTCTGGTGACATCTCTGGTCCCAGCACTTGCTTAGTCCTTCCACCTTCGGGATAGGTCTACCATACACCATCTTTGGGTTCGACTCCAACATCACATCCTTCAGCTCTTGCGTGGTTCATCTAGCGTACCTAAATGAGATGCAACAATGCAAGTGCATGAATGCAAAGAATGGTAATACGAATGCATCGCATAAAAGCGTTCAAGACAAGCACAAGATTTTTCACGACCTAGGCATCTAGAGTTATTTAACTAAATACTATTCTAGCACAATAGGTGGATATGGCAAGCATATCGAGCATGACATACCCGTTAACTTAAGTTTAGCTATTGTAAGCATTTATCAATCATGAACTAACAAGTTTAGCCAAACAAGAGCACACATGTACAAAAATCTGGACAGCAGCACAACAGTCACTTGTTTCAACCATAACTAGAGTTATAAGCATTCAACAAGTGGGATCATAGACTTTATGGAAAGCTAATAAAATTATCTAAAACTTTGTTATTAACACTAAAAGTTGATTCAACAAATAACAAGGTCAAAATACATCATAAAGCAGAGTTTATACAACTAAGGATAGAAAATTGATAGTAACTTCAAAAATGCATAACTGGAGTTCTAATCATCCAACAAACATGATTATTAACTTTTTAGAAATCTTATTAAGTTATCTATAACTTTTTTATTATCATCAATATATGATTCCATGTTTAAATAAGCCAAACAATACAATTATTCAGATCTATTCAGAGCACATGCAAAAGCTGACAGCAAACTTGTAAAATCTATAACTCCTAAACCAACAAGCCTAAAATCTTGAAATTTTAGGACAAACAAGATAAGGAATTTATCTACAACTTTGGTATTCACCATATTTACAGAAAACATTATTTGATCCACGAAGTTATCATCACAACAGAAAATGCACATACAGCCATTTCAGAATATAACAATTTGATGTTTCACTTGTTTTGCTAACAAAGAGCATACACACATGAGTCATTCAAGAACTTTAACCATCGCTAACATACTTAGCAACACTTTATTGAACACTAATCTCTCAAAGCATCACCAAATACAATTACAAACTTTATCTATAATTATGCTTTTATTAATCCTTTCTACTAATAAACATATATATTATTTTAGTGATATATGAGAACAACTAGTTTGGGGCTAAGACTTTTATGAGTGGTAGATGTTATCAAAACATGGCTACTGCACAAATTTCACATGCTCAGGTTTCATAATTGAATTACTATGAAAAAGATAAATTGCTATTGCAAGAAAACACATAAAAGCAAGATAAATCTAAAGATCATTATTTTCTATAAACATATAGCCATATTATGGTTTCTTAGGTCACAATATCACCATGCCAAGGCAAAGGATCCACATTTCACATTTTTGCATATGAAATTATTTATAAACCATTTAAAACCATTTATCAAGCATTAAAGTTAAATTCATAACTCAGCCATCAATGCACCAAAAATTATGCGATTTTAACCTGAGCTCACACATGCCATCAGTATACTATAATAAATTTTTAGGTCATTTGAAGCAGTACAATAGTAGATATAATAATAGCAAGCAGAGTAAGCAAAAATTCACCATTAGTCATGATTAAATTAAAACATCATAAAAACAGTGTACAAACAATAGGTTTAATATTTTTCTTAGCTAGAACATTCCAAAACAAGACTAATAAAACTGGAATCACATTTTTAGGACATTCCTACTACAATATGTGCATCCGACAACTTAAAAGGATTTTTAAAAGCACTTTGCAAGAATACATAAAAATAGCAGAAACTTTCTACTAACATATATCATATTATGAATCTACTGCGTAGATCTACTCAGAAGGATTCCAAAAAGTCTTCATTTGTTATTTTACGATTTTACTACGATTTATTATGATTTTCCAAAGTTTTAGTCGATTAAATGCAATAACCAGAAAAGATAAAAGAAAAATAGAATTGCATCAGGAACCCTGGACTTTCCTCTAATTAACCAAGCCCATATATGAAAAATCCTTCTCTCTACGCATTTTGCATCAGGACCCAGTGTCGGGTATCGATTGTAGGGATACCCAAAGCAAGGAAGTTAGTACCCACACTGACTTCCCCAGATGGAGCAAGACGTATTAAAAGGTCTCGCCCGACCCCTTGGGTGTGGGCTCCATCTCGCCCGGACCCCAAGGACGTAGTTTCTATCTCGCCCGACCCCAAGGACGTGGTTTCCATCTCGCCTGACCCCTTGGGTTCGTGCTTCGTCTCGCCCGACCCCAAGGACGTGGTTTCTATCTCACCCGACCCCTTGGGTTCGTGCTCCGTCTCGCACGGCCCCTTGGGTTCATGCCCCGTCTCGCCCGACCCCAAGGCCACAGGCTCCGTCTCGCATGACCCTGAGGCCATGGGCTCCGTCTCGCCTGACCCTAAGGTCGTGGGCTCTGTCTTGCCCGACCCCTTGGGTTCATGCTCCATCTCGTACGACCCCTTGGGTTCATACTCCATCTCACTCGACCCTAAGGCTGCTGGCTCCGTCTCGCCCGACAGGGACCCATACCGTCGCCAACCACTCCAGGTCCAAGCCTATGGGCCTAGGTCAAAACTCTAACACCAGGGAAGAGACTAGCACAACTCGAACTAACCCATGGTCATAATGGGCCATACCTTAGGATTCACATCAAGAACAGCGTCGGGCGTGCCAATGTTGTTCTGCCTAACCCTCGTATGAATGTTGATAGGCGTGACAGTTCACCACGACGTCCACCAGGACGGAATGGAACGCCATGACCGGTAGATGATGCCTACGCATGGCGCTAGTGACAAATAGGGCCGCGATGTGGAGCCGTCCCTATTGACATCTACAGGATCGGTGGGACCCACATGAAGGAGAAGGACCCGGTGATCCTGGAAGCCTTCTTCTCTCTCTCTCTCTCGTTCTTCTCCTTTTCCACTGCTATAACCCACACTTTCCCTTCGCCTATAAAAGAGGAAACATGGCACCCCATGAAGGGGGATCCAGACCTACATGGGACCGAACCATGAGATAAAAACATAAGAGCACGACACGAACACACGACTGAGCAGTGATCGAGCTCTCAGCACCCGTTCACTCCTTCCACCAGAGACTTGGGATCCTTTCCCTCTCTTGCCCGTTTGTAACCCCTATGGCACAACACACGCCCCCATCCCCCATGAATGACAAGTTCATGGGGATGACTGAATATGTCGTGGAATCTTTCCACAACCTCCTCGCTAGAGAATCAGAGTTGCCCTCTAACTCTGATTCCAGCAGGTGGAGCCATCACCCCTCTCGTGAATGTTTCATGGCAGGTACCCCCGAGGGACACGTTGAAAGCATCCACGAGGGAGAGGCTACACCAATGAATGGCTTCGACGATGAGGTTGAGGGGGATGTAGGGGCCCCACCTCGCCTGTGGGTAGAGCAGCTAAAGGCCCGGCACCAAGAGCTCGAGGAAGCACGACTCTAGCTCGAGCAAGAACGCGTAGAGCTTGAGCGAGAGATCGAGCGCCACGGAGATGGTGGGCATGCATGCGTCGTGGCCCACGACATGAACCGGAGGATCATCGAGGATGATCAAGCCTTCCCACACTTCACCCGGGCAAGCCAAAACATCGCTACTATGGCGGTCGTGCTCCTATGGCTTCCAAGGCCCATGACACCCGAGGATCGTCGGGCCCATTGTGAGATTCGCACACTACTCGAGCATGCGGCGGTGCAACAGGCCGAGAGCTCGCTGTCCCAACGACGTGAGCTCAACGCCATCTAGTGCGCGCCCTCAGAGCAAACCAACAGGGACGTGTCAGCCCACTAGGCATAGCAAGGCGGGATGCCTTGCGCCACGGTCCCGGTGCATGAGCGTCTCGGCCTCCACCCTCAACGCCCATAGGCGTACCCGCGGTGATGCGAGGGAGGAGGCTAGCCACAGCTACCACCCTCATCATGGCAGACACTACGACAGTGGCAAGGATAGAAGCCTAAGCCCTAACTTGCTAGGACCTCAGGCCTTTGGCTGACACATCCTCAACACCGTCTTCCCACCGCGGTACTGACTACCGACCAACATTCCAAAATACTCTGGGGAAATGAACCCTAGACTATGGCTCAAGGATTATTGGCTTGCTTGCCAAGCCGGTGGAGCAGATAATGACGATTTCATTATCCACAACCTTCTATTGTTCCTAGCCGATTCGACACGAACGTGGTTGGAACACCTTCCACGCAACTGAATCCAAAGTAGGGCGGACCTAAAAGAGATCTTTGTGGGAAACTTCTAGGGCACATACGCGCGTCCTAGGAACCCATGGGATCTCAAAAACTGCTGATAGAAGTCTAGGGAAATTCTTCATGGGTATATCCGGTGCTTCTCTCGGTAGTGCAACAAGCTGCCAAACGTTGTCGACGTTGACGTCATAGGAGCTTTCCTGTCCGAGACCACCTGCGAGTCCCTGGTTCACAAGCTGGTATGTAAGGGACCACGAACCACCAAGAAGCTCCTTGACATCGCCACCAACCACTCCTCGGGCGAGGAGGCGGTCGGGGTGATTTTGGACCACCTCAAAGGCAAGGCAAAGCGGGACGAGGACGCTGATGAAGACGCCTCCAACCATCCCAACAAGAAGAAGAACAAGCAGCGGTGCGAGGGCTCGCTTGTGGCCACCATCGACCACAAGGGGGGTCGGAAGCCCACTGAGGGTACCCTAGACCACTTTGAGAAGCTACTTAAAGGGCCATGCCCAAACCATGCTTTCCCCATCAAGCACCTATACAAGGACTGCATCCTCATGAAGCGGTTCTTGTTCGGAGGCTCCAACAAGGGGGGGGCAAAAGAAGGAGCCCAAGCTGGCCACAAATGACGCCAAGGGGAAGGACAGTGGATTTCTGATGCTGGATGGCTGCCTGGTGATCTTTGGAGGATCAGCGGCCTACGACTCCAAGTGCCGCCAGAAGCTTGCGTGCCACGAGGTCTATACGGTCGAGACGGCTGCGCCTACCTTCCTACGATGGTCGGAGTCCGCCATAACCTTTGATCGAACCGACCACCCAGATAGCATCCCATAGCAAGGAAGATATCTGCTCGTGGTCGACCCAATCATCGGCACAAAGTGGCTCACCAAAGTGCTGATGGATGGAGACAGCAGCCTCAACATCATGTACTCTGAAATGCTCGACGCCATGGGCATCGACCGAGCGCACATTCGGCCGACCGAGGCACCATTCCATGGCATCATGCTAGGAAAGTAGGCCGTGCCACTTGGGTAGATCGATCTACTTGTCACCTTTGGGGCTCCGACCAATTATAGGACGGAAACCCTTACCTTCGAGGTGGTCGGGTTCCACGGAACCTACCACACCATCCTGGGACGTCTCTGCTATGCGAAGTTCATGGTCATCCCCAACTACACCTATCTGAAGTTGAAGATGCTGGGTCCATGCGGGGCTATCACCATCGGCACCTCCTTCTAGCGTGCCTACGAGTGCGAGGTCGAGTGCTACGAACATGTCGTGGCAATTGTCGCCTCCAAAGAGCTTGTGGCCATCAAGGAGGAGATCGTCGAAGAAACACCCAACCCTAAGTGGTCGGCTGGGTCTTTTGAGCCTGTAGAGGGCACCAACATAGACCCCAGTGGCTCCAAGGGCAAAGTGGTGCGCATTGGCACCAAGCTTTCCTCCAAATAGAAAAGCGCGCTCGTCGACTTCGTCCACGCCAACAGAGACATCTTTGCATGGAGACCCTTAGACATGCTGGGCATTCCGAGAGAAGTCACCGAGCATGCCTTGGAGATCAGGCCAGGCTCTAAGCCAGTAAAGCAGCGCCTGCGTTGCTTCGACGAGGAGAAACACAGGGCCATCGGTGAAGAGATTGCGAAGCTTTTGGCGGCTGGGTTCGTCAAGGAAGTATACCACCCCGAGTGGTTAGCCAATCCCGTTCTTGTATGAAAAAAGAGTGGGAAATGGAGAATGTGTGTTGACTACATGGGTCTCAACAAGGCGTGTCCAAAGGATCCGTTTCTTTTGCCACACATAGACCAAGTAGTCGACTTGACCTTAGGGTGCGAAACCCTTTGCTTCCTTGATGCATACTCTGGGTATCATCAAATCATGGTGCAAGAGTCTGACCAACTCTTGACATCTTTCATCACCCCATTCAGATCATTCTGCTACGTCACAATGTCGTTCGGTCTGAAAAAGACAGGGGCTACGTACCAACGCTGCATGCTCAAGTGTTTCGGAGATCTCATCGGGTGGACCGTTGAGGCCTATGTGGATGACATCGTGGTCAAATCTAAATGGGCTGACCAGGTCATAGCCGACCTGGAGCAGACCTTCATGAAAATCCAAGCAAATGGCATCAAGCTCAACCCCGAGAAGTGTGTTTTCAGGGTTCAAAGGGGTATGCTACTAGGTTTTATCGTCTCCGAGCGTGGTATCAAAGCCAACCCAGAGAAGATCTCGGCCATCATGAGGATGGGCTTGATTTAGAACATAAAGGGGGTATAGCAAGTTATAGGGTGCCTCACCACGCTCAGCCGCTTTATCTCATGCCTCAACGAACGAGGTCTCCCCCTCTATCGGCTTCTGAAGAAGACCGACCATTTTGAATCGACGCCCGAGGCCCAGGAGGCACTTAACAATTTCAAGCAGCTCCTGATGAAGGCCCCGATCTTGGTCCCTTCAGCAGATGGGGAACCGCTTCTGCTCTACATTACGGCCACCACGCAAGTGGTCAGCGTCGCCCTGGTGGTAGAACAAGAAGAAGAAGGACACGCCCTCAAAGTGCAGCGATCCGCGTACTTCATTAGTGAGGTCTTGTCTGATTATAAGACTCACTACCCCAAATCTTGAAACTCTTGTATGCCGTCCTTATCACCAAGAGGAAGTTGCGTCACTACTTTGAGTCGCATCCAGTGACAGTCATGACGTCCTTCCCTCTCAGCGAGGTCATCCAAAACCAGGATGCCATAGTAAGAATCGTGAAGTGGGCACTCGAGCTAATGGGTCAAGGCATCTCATATGCCCCTCGGACGGCCATCAAGTCCCAAATATTGGCTGATTTCGTTGTAGAGTGGACCGAGGTCCAAATGTCGCCAGCAGTCGTTGACCAAGAGTACTAGATGATGTACTTCGATGGATCGCTGATGAAGAAAGGTGCCGACGCGGGGCTGGTCTTTGTTTCACCCCTCGGGGTACGCATGAGGTACATGGTTCACATCCATTTCCCTTCCTCCAACAATGTGGCCGAGTATGAGGTGCTCATCAATGGCCTACGCATTGCCATCGAGTTGGGTATCCGATGGCTCAACGTCCGAGGCGACTCCCAGCTGGTCATCGACCAAGTCATCAAAGAATAAAGCTGCCACAACGCCAAGATGGCTGTATATTACCAAGAAGTCCGCTAGCTAGAGGACAAGTTCGACGGTCTCGAGCTCAATTACATCCTGAGGCATCTCAACGAGGTGGCCGACGCGCTAGTGAAAATGGCGTCCGGCCGAGAGCCGGTTCCGATGGGCGTCTTTGCTAGCGATCAGTACAAGCCCTTAGTCTGCTACGAGGAGCCAGAATAGACTGGTGACGCATCGCCTTCCCTGGGCTCGGGGCTAACTAGCTGGTGGCTCCATCCGACCCTAAATTCATGGAGCTTGATGAGGATCCAACGATAGAGCCCGATCCTCTAGCCGATTGGAGGACGCCTTACCTCAACTACCTCCTCCATGAGGTGCTGCTGATGGACAACATGGAGGCTCGACGGCTTGCGTGTCGTGCCAAGTCCTTTGTCCTTATTGAGGGTGAGCTCTACAGGCGAAGCCACACCGGGATCCTGCAGCGCTACATCCCCATCGAACGAGGGAAGCAATTGATGAGTGATAGCCATGGTGGGGTCTGTAGGCACCATGTCACGCCAAGGACCCTAGTCAGAAATGCATTCCGATAAGGTTTCTATAGGCCAATCGCAGTAGCTGATGCTGAATAGATTGTGCGAACCTGTGAAGGGTGTCAATACTACGCTCGGTAGACCCACCTGTCGACCCAAGCATTCCAAATGATCCCCATCACATGGCCATTCATGGTCTAGGGGCTCGATCTGGTCGGACCTCTCAAGAGGGTGCCTAGGGGCTATACGCACTTGCTTGTCGCCGTAGACAAGTTTACAAAGTGGATAGAGGCTCGACCGATCTCCACGATCCAGTCCGAGCAAGCTGTGATGTTCTTCCTTGACATCATCCATCGCTTTGGAGTCCCAAACTCCATTATCATGGACAACGGCACTCAGTTCACTGGAAAGAAGTTCCTCCTATTCTATGACGAATACCACATCCGCGTCGATTGGGCCACCGTGGTGGACCCCCGCACGAACAGGCAGGTCGAGCATGCGAACGGCAAGGTCCTACAAGGCCTCAAACCTAGGATCTTCAACCAGTTGAACAAGTTTGGTAGACGATGGGTCATGGAGCTTCCACAGTGTGGGGGATAGACCCCCGGGTACCACAAGATGGTACATGGGCCGCACCATCCGAGGTGGCCCGGCCCGTGAGATCAAGGCGTGCACGGCGCTGCTTGGCGTGCACCGCAAGACATTGTAATAGTACCAAATAGGATACTTTACTTGTAACCTTGTCCCTTCGGAGTATATAAGGAGGGGCAAGGGTCCCCTAGAGGACAGATCCATAGAGATCAGACAGCATACATCTCAATACAATACACCAAAGACACAGGACGTAGGGTATTACGTCGATCGAGACGGCCCGAACTCCGCTCTAAATCGCTGCCTCTCTGCGCCTTGTGTCACCATCTGGTTCCCGATCACATGCATCCTACCGATAATCTACCACCACGGCACCCCCCTCGGTGGATCCGACCATATTTATTTCGTCGATGGCGCGCGCGAGTAGGGGCCCCTTTAGGGGGTTGTGCGTACGATCTTCCGCGAATCGGATGGCGATTTTCTCATCAACATCGTCCGCGGCGACACGGCGTGACCTCGCGGCAACTTGCTTCGGTGATGCGTCATCGATCGGGAACAAGTCGACTACAACTCGTGTTCATCTCGACACACTTCCGTGAGTTTTGGTCTAGCATCGAACTAGATCAAAGTCCGCGATCAAGACATACAAGCATCGGCGTCGCGTCAAACAAACACGACCACGACCACGTTCATGATCCATCGGATGGCTAGTCAGCTGCACGCAGCGTATTATACACGCACGCATACATATGCAAGTCGATTTAATTCATCAAAGATATTTGGTCCAAGCTATTTGATTGGTTTGGTGCATGTACGCATGTCGTCCATGGAGAGATTCTCCATCGTCACGATCGAGCGATGCCTTGACTTCACATAAGCTAAGTCAATTATTTAATCTTTAAATTAATATTCTACGATATACGTGTCTAGATATCTACATATGCGTATGATTATTTTGTCGACTCCGATCGCACTTGCGGTCGTTACGAAAAATCCAATCAAGCCACCTTTGCATGCCTACATGCATGATGCCCTCGTGTCCGAAATAGCCTCAAGAGTGAAGACTGGATCAATAGAAGACGTGCATGATCTAGAGAAGCCACGCAAAAGCCAACAACATATGTAGCTTGTATATACGTATATACATCTATATAGAAGGAAGCGGCCGTCCGACCACGCCGATCCATCAAGCAAACCATCCGAGCTGTCTGGCAAGTCTCGACGAGCCTTCAAGTGAGCTGACCGAGCCGTCTAGCGAGCCACGTCGACCACAGACCACGTCGACCACGTTCCGAGCGGCTCCGCCGAGCTCCGACCACGTCGACCACGGACCACGTCGACCACATCCCGAGCAGCTCCGCCGAGCTCCGACCACGTCGACCGCGACCACGTCGACCACGTCCCGAGCAGCTCCGCCGAGCTCCGACTACCTCGACCACAAGACTACGTCGCAATGATGATCGCCGCGAAGAACGGCGCTACGACAATCGCGACCACAGTCATGACGACAGGTCGAAAAGCTCGAGGACCGGACAACTTCATCGCCAACGACACGTCAAGCCATCTCTCGAACATCGCAACACGCCGACTACACCCACCGGTCGTCAATAAAGCTAAGTATTATTTTTAATTGAAAATTTCTTCGATCATCATACACCTCCGCCGACCACCCTTAGGATGCACTCCGCGTCGAATTTTCTCCATACATACAATCCAAAACATGTATAAGTTTTTACAACGGTTCGCCGATACGTTTTCCTTCCTGCTTGAGAATCCCAGAGCCGGCACTGTCTCCGGCTCCACCCCACGCGTGCATGAGAGTCCGCCCTCTGCGCTACGGGTAGTCGGCAGTCGCTCCCTGGTAACACTGGCACTCTACGCCACAAGCGCTCCGCACCTCGCGCTTTGAGATGTTGGTCAGCCAGTATCGCGATTCTTCAGACGAGTTAATACATCGCGCTACGCCACTACATAACAAAAGGGCTAAAAACAGCTAATGTTATTTTTTGAATATTACACCAAGTATAATTCATCGCCAACCGAACACCAAGTGTTTACTTCACCTCCTACAGAGAGGTCAATATATTTCATACATCATCATGTACTGCCGCTCTCCGTGTTTATTTTTCAGGAACACAGTTCGGTCAACGAGCTCATGCTTCAGGGTTCGCCAAGAGCACTACGGTGCTCGAGGACTCTGGCCAGACCACGCTCGTGCTCGGGGACTCTGGCCAGACCACGCCCGTGCTCGGGGACTCGCCAGACCACTCCGTGCTCGGGATTCTACAACAATAGCAAAAGCAACAATCATCATGTAGATCACCACGTCCGGATTCCCAAGACGGGCGCCTGTCTCCACGAGACGACCAGATCCGATCTAGAGCCCAAAATCAAAATCGAGAGCACAAGTCGGACTACAACGCCGCCTCCATCTCCAACACGGCATTGACAATTGGAATTTCCAAGTCAAGGTTTCGTCGATCAAGACTTTCCTCCGATTACGAGCAAACTAGAAGCGTGTACAGTGCCTTGCAAGTTATTTAATCAAGGGGCAATTAGCGTATACGTGTGCATACATACACGACATGCTATACGCTTGAACCGTGCCCAAACACCGTGGATGACAAGCAAGCGTAAAAGGAGTCCGTGTAATCTGAGCCATGACGAAAAGACCGATTGCCAAAAGTCATGCGGCTAATTAAAGTAATTAAGGTACGAAGGGCATCTACATGAAAGCCAACTCCAGATTGCTAAGGCACTTGCATGCGCGCATGCACGTACGCATCGTCTCCACGAGCATGCAAGGGTCAACTCCGTGCATGCATGTACGCCAAACAAAGGAGGTTTCGGACTGCATCTCGCCTCGAACATCGCCGTGACCGCCGCCATAACGACAGGTCGGAAAGCTCGAGGACCGGACGACTTCATCACCGCCGATCAGATCTCTATCCAAAGATAAGGATCTCGAGCTACGGCTCGGGGACTTCGTTGCTCGCTTCTCGACTTGTGCTCGGGGACTGCCTGCCTCGACCACTCTCCGACCACGGCTCGGGGACTTCATCGCTCGCTCCTCGACCCATGCTCGGGGACTGCATCGACCACTCTCCGACCACGGCTCGGGGACTTCATCGCTCGCTTCTCGACTTGTGCTCGGGGACTGCCTGCCTCGATCACTCTCCGACCACGGCTCGGGGACTTCGTCGCTCGCTCCTCGACCTATGCTCGGGGACTGCCTCGACCACTCTCCGACCACGGCTCGAGGACTTTGCGTCTCGACTACATGCGACAGGCAACTCGCATACAGTTGGGGATAGTCTTTCTCATTTAGACCTTGCTACAAGGCTCATACCTCGCCTTCCAGTAAGCTCGGGGACTACATCGGTACGATGCACCTACCGGTGCATCTTGTATCGCCTGTACGACGATTGGGTTCTCAACTTAACTGGGAATTATTTTTAGACCCTGGCACCACGTGCCTACGTCACCTACTACCATGCTCGGGGACTAAGTGGGCACACTTCACCTTGCGGTGAATGTGTTTGTTTTTCGACCTCTACGCCTCTGATGATCAAGGACGCTACGCTTCAGGACGCACTTACATTTCTTTTCAGAAATACAAGTGGGCACACTTCCCAGGACGGAAATCTTTTTCTTTCTTCTTAAGAGCACCATACATTCTTCGGACAACCTCCTTCTCCGGCGACAACGGTGGTCGGAGATGTCAAGAACTCAAGCCTCACTGTTCGGAGAAGGTTGAAACGGCGTGTCGCATCAGAATACATGGCGCTCGGGGACTAGCTGTGGGGGATAGACCCCCGGGTACCACAAGATGGTACATGGGCCGCACCATCCGAGGTGGCCCGGCCCGTGAGATCAAGGCGTGCACGGCGCTGCTTGGCGTGCACCGCAAGACATTGTAATAGTACCAAATAGGATACTTTACTTGTAACCTTGTCCCTTCGGAGTATATAAGGAGGGGCAAGGGTCCCCTAGAGGACAGATCCATAGAGATCAGACAGCATACATCTCAATACAATACACCAAAGACACAGGACGTAGGGTATTACGTCGATCAGACGGCCCGAACCTGTCTAAATCGCTGTCTCTGCGCCTTGTGTCACCATCTGGTTCCTGATCACATGCATCCTACCGATAATCTACCACCACGGGCACCCCCCTCGGTGGACTGCCGACCATATTTCGTCGACACACGGTGCTCTAGATCCTGAGGATGACCCCCAGTCGGGCCACTGGCTACACGCCATTCTTCTTGGTCTACGATTCTAAGGCTGTCCTCCCGACCAACCTCGACTATGGAGCGCCAAGGGTCAGGGCGTACGATGAATAGGGAGCCAAGGCGTCCCTTGTGGATGCCATGGACTAGCTAGATGAAGCGCGTGACATTGCCCTCCTCCGCTCGACCAAGTACCAGCAAGCGTTGCACTGGTGCCATAGCCGTCGAGTGCCGGGTCAGACCTTCAACGTCGGGGACCTGGTGCTCCGCCTCGTCCAAAGCAACAAGAACTGCCACAAGCTCTCTCCACCATGGGAGGGACCATACGTCATCGTGGAGATGCTCCGACCAGGCACCTACAAGCTTAGGACCATCAACGGCGAAGTCTTCATCAACACCTAGAACATCGAACAGCTACGTCGCTTTTACCCTAAAATCTACATATGCTTTCTCTTATTAGTTTTGCTAACAACTCCTCGATCTTTAGTGACACCCGACCCTAGCAACAGCAGGGGGTCGGGCCTAACTCGAGGGCTGATAAGAGCATATCTATCCGGTAGACATTCTCTATGCCCGGCCCCTTCTCATGTTAAGACGTAGAAGCAAGGTTTGCAGAAACAAATGCTGAGTAAAACTGGTTGGACCGTAAGAAACCTACGCCCCAGCGGCTACGACGTTTTTGCTCGCTAGCATGATCAGAGTTTTTCCCACACCCTGAGCTTTTTAAGCCTTAACTACAAAAAGAGTTAGAATGCATTTAAGAGTATATCCACCTGGCAAACATTCTATGTGCCCAACCCTCTCTCATGTTAAGATCTAGAAGCAAGGGTTGCAGAAATGAAGGCTAAGTAAAACTGGTCGGACTGCAAGAAACCTACGCCCCCCACGGCTATGGCGTTTTTTCTCACTAGCATGATCAGAGTTTGTTCACCCACAGCCAAAACTTTACAGCCTTAAAGACAAAAAGGGTTGGAACGCATTAACCTTTTTATACAAAAAGGGGAGAAGAGCTAAGAATCTGTTTGGCCATAACGATATTTAAGAGCTTGTCCACTTATTACGAGTTTGCCATCTGGCTTATCCGCCTAACTAATTTCTTGGGGGGATGATCTCATCCTCTATCTCCTTAGGTAAGTCCTGTGCCAGCGGGTCACCCAAGTCAATCAGATGGCTCAGGCCGCTACCGAGAGACAGGTAAGGAGCAGTAGGATGCCCCATGTGGGTTATGCCGACTCTGTCACGAACGACGAACCCGGATTCCACTTAGACATATCCGATAAGAGCTCCCTGAACCCGTCACTCGAGCCATCAAGGTAAGTCCTATGCCAGCGGGTCAACAAGTCGATCGAACAGCTTAGGCCGCTGCCGAGAGACTGGTCACCCTTAATTTATGCATGTTTTCTCTTATTAGTTTCGCTATCGACTCCTCGATCTTTAAGTGACGCCTGACCCTAGCAACGGCAAGGGGTCATGCCTCACTCGGGTGCTGATAAGAGTATATCTATTTAGTAGACATTCTCTATGCCCAAAGCTTTATCACGTTAAAACATAAAGGCAAGGTTTGCGGCAATAAACGCAGAGTAAAACTGGTCGGACAGCAAGAAACCTACGCCCCAGTGGCTATGGCATTTTTGCTCACCAGCATGATCAGTGTTTTTTTGCCCGTACCCCGAGCTTTGGCCTCCGCCTTCCTAGGAAGGGTTTGGAGGGGCCCACCGGTGGAATCTCCATCGACGAGAGGCCAGCGGGTCACCCAAGTCGATCAGACGACTCGTGCCACTGCCGAGAGACGAGTAAGGAGCAGTAGGATGCCCCATGCAGGTTATGCCGACTCTGTCATGAATGATGGACCCAGATTCCACTTAGACATATCCAATAAGAGCTCCCCGAACCCGTCACTCTAGCCATCAAGGTAACTTTACCAACCCCCACTGTACCTCTCCAGTGCATGAGCATTCATTCATCCATTCTCATACATCCAAGCATTGCATTTGCAATTATTGCATCACAACGCTTCGCATCGTGTCACGAAGCAGTAGTCGTCTCATTCAACATGAGCGGCGACCGATCGAGGTTTGAAGGCCGGCCCACGAAGGGCTCGAGGCCGCCTCGTGTCGAACAGGGCTAGGGGAGAAAATGTAGATGAGCTCCAGCGGCCTTTGCCTGACCCGCTCAAATGAGAAGGGGATAGGGTCATCTCGACCTTCTCATTTGATCCTAACCCCGTGCCATGCCCATAGAATCTCCATCGAGGGGAGGCCAGCGGGCCACCTGAGTCGGTCTCCAGAACGACTCGGGCATCTGCCGGGAGGCGGGTTAAGGAGCAGTGGAATGCCACATGAGGGCTATGCCGACCCCGTTACAAATGATGGACCTGGATTCCACTCGGACATGCCCATAAGCAAGCTCACCGAGTGCGATACTCGAGCCATCAAGTCAAGTGACATTAGCTCAACCCCTCCGGTTGCGGAAACCGTGGACGTGGTGACGATCACAAAGACGAGCTGACCCCTCGACTGAACCCCTGCAACGTGTAGGGGCTCAAGGGAAGTTGGACTCGTAAGGAGACCGAATACATGATCGTGGAATGATGGCTCGGATCCTAGGGAGGCGGTACGTACGAAAACTAAGAATAACGTTTCTAAAACAAAAAACACTTTCTCCCACCAGTTTCGCTATCGTCTCCTCGATCTTTAGTGAAACCCGACCCCAACAACGGCAAGGGGTTCGGTCTCACTCGAGGGCTGATAAGGGTATATATATACTCTTTCTAAAATAGTCACCGTGCTTGACCCTTTCTCGCGTTAAAAACCAAGAGGAAAGGTTTGCGGAAACGAACACCGAGTAAAACTGGTCGGACTGCAAGAAACCTATGCCCCAGTGGCTATGACACTCTTGCTTACCAACATGACTAGAGTTTTCTCACCCACACCTCGACCTCTACAGTCTTAACAAAAGGAAGGGTTGGAACGCATTAACCCCTTTTTTACACATAAAAAGGGAGAAAGAACAAATTTGTTCAAACTGAAACAAAAGAATGGACTTGGTCAAGCGAAACAAAAGGGATGGAACTTGTTCGCTTATTACAGATACGCTGCCTGACCTATCTGACTAAACTAACCCCTAGGGAGGATGATTTCATCTTCTATCTTGGTAGAAAGGTCATGTGCCATGGGGGCCACCTCCTTCTCAATGACGTCAAGCTCGGTGTCGGTATAGATGGGCGTGAAGCCTTGGCTTATCATCGCCAAATTGATGTTCTCGTAATGAGAATGGGCGATCACAAACAATCGGTGAACGCCAAAGCGAAGCGCGCCCCTCACCATATCACGTGCCCGGTACATAATCTTGGTGGTGTGAACCGCGAGGGAGCTTGTCTCCTGCTCTGGGGCTAGGTCGAGCTTGTCGTAGACCAGCTGGACAGTGATGCACAGGTTGCCTTGTTCATCGCTCTCCTTCTAGAGGGTGTCCTTCACCTCGCTGAGCTCCTTCTCCAGGCCACGGCTCTTCACCACCTCCGCCCCGAGCTTGTCGTCGAGACCTACCCAAGTCACATACCGACCGTGTCAAAAGCATTACCATGGATTCCAGGGAGAAAGATGATAAGGGAAACCAGGGACTTACCATCCACATTTTCCCAAAGCCTACGCACCTCATCATGCTGCTGGGTCACCTCGGACTCCAGGCGCTGGACCTCCTCTTGGCGCTGCCCGACCTCCGCAACGAGCCCAGCGAACACTCCCTTGCCTACAACCTTCAGGTCCCTCTCCCTCCGGAGCTCCTTCTCGAGGTGGCTGACCTGCTGCTGAGCGTCGGCGTGCTCCTAGCAAGCTAGCTTAGTCCCCTTGCAGAGCACCTCTATGGCCCAGAGCAAATCATCCCGCTCCTTCCGTAGCCATTCGGCCTCCACGGCGTCCATGCGCGCCCTCTCGATCAGGGCCGCGAGCTTCTCCTCGGCCTCGCGGGCATTGTAGCGAGCGTCCTTCTCCCTGACTCGAAGGTCATCCACCTCTCGGGCGGTAGGGGCAAGCTCAGCCACCTCCTGATGGCGGCAGTGAGCTATGCGGCCAGCCCCTCACTCCACCGTGTCTCCTCAGCAAGGAGCTGGGACTTCTCCCGGCTGTGGGCCATAAGGACCTACGAAGAGGACAAGACTTAGAGACTTGGAAAGAGAACATGAGGGTCAGAAGCATGGTCATATCATACCTGGCCAACCGGGGTGACAATGTCACGCATCGAGCCCAGCACGGTGGTTAAGGCGTGAACTGCGTCCCCAACCTCCATGTGGACGCTCCCCCATTCCCTCTCTTCTGCCACTTCATCAAGGGCAGCCACCCGGACCAGAGACCGGGACATCCCCGCACTGACCTCAAGCAGTGCCGACCTCTCTGGTGGCGGTAGCCCCTCTAGAGCGGCTCCTCTAGTGATGGAGGAGGCGGGTGACGTAGACACAGATGCCTACCCTATTGCCACATACGTGAAGGATGACTCGGGTGCGCCTGCTTCCGTCTGCCCCGTCGTGGACATGGCCACCCGCACGGACAATGGCTCCGACTGTGCTGCCTCCACCTACGATGTCGAGGACACGACTGGCCGCGCTGCGCCCGTCACGGGCGCCCCGGACATGCCCTCCTCCGCCTGCTCTCCCATGAACGCAGTCATCGGCTACGCCTCCCCAATTGATGTCGTGGCCACCCCAATGCCACTCGCACCCTCCACCGACATGGCGATAGCCGGCCCCTAGCGCATTTGTCGGAGGATAGTACGTGCCCCGACGCTGCAAGAGACATGGCGGTCAGTTCGTGGCAAAAATTCGTTAGGACGAAAGGATGACAAAAACTCTTGACTCACCTTCACACCATCATATGAGGACATTTTGTTGCTGGCTTGCCTGACCCCAGCTGCTCCTCGTTGTCACATTGCCGCTTCGAGCCCTCCCTCGGCTCGGAAGGCTCGGACGAATCAAAATGGCCACCTCCCGCCGACTCTAGAGACGCTGCTGAGGGCTCGGACGGAGCAGGGCGACCTGCTTCCATCGGCTCTGGGGCCACCGTCAAAGGCCCAGACAAGGCAAGGTGGCCTAGCTCCATCAGATCCGAGGCCACCGCCGAAGGTCTAGACACGATGGGGTGGCTCGATTTCGCCAGCTCCGGGGGCGTGTCCTCCCCCTCCTGCCTCGCAACGTGCCATGGGAAGGGCCCCGCCTGAGGCGAAGGCGGGTCATCATCCCTAGTGGCTAGATCATCCCACGGTATGGGTGACATGGAGCCATCATCTTCCTCCTCCTCTTCTTCTTCCTCCTCTTCCTCCGACGAGCCTTGACGCCGCTTCCCTCGCTGCAGCTTCGCTCGCTACTTCTTCCACTGTTTCTTCTCCTTGTCATCTTTCTTCTTCTTTTGTCGTTCATCCGTGGCACGGTTTGCCGCCCTCATGGCCGCGTGCTTTGGCAGTGGCACGACATAGTCTCAGAAGACTAACCCCACCGGTAGCTCGATGAAGCCCACATCTGATCGCATCATGGGATGCCCTGAGATCAGGAACACGGTGTCGGCCTCCCCCGTGGCCTCCTTGACACACTGCGTGACCTTGCTATCGTGGAGTATCCCTTGGGCAAGCATCTTCCTGATGAGCTGCGCGCCGGGCGTCATCCCATACAGCAGGAGGACGCGCGCCATCAGAGGCGCCACCCTCCTTGCATGATACCCCCCGATGACGCTGGCCCCGTGGAGGCCGTGGGTCTTCAGGAACACGATGGCCTAGAGGAGGTTGCACATCCTCTTCTTCTCCTTTACGGGTGGCCCCCACGGCCATCATGGTGGAACCTCTTTGATCAAACACCCGGAGTAGGTAGAACCAATGCGAGTGCCACCCCTTGTTGGATCTAGAGAGCTGGCAGGGCATGTACTTGGCTGCCCGCTGCCCCCAGAGGTGGATGCCCATGCATCCCATCGGCACCGAGGTCTCCCAGCCTCTCCTTCTTCTTGATCAAGGATATGGAGAAGAAATATCTCCAGAGCTCGAAGTGAGGCTTGATCCCTAGGTACCCCTCGCACATCACGATGAAGGCCGTGATGTGCTGGATCCTATTGGGGTTCAAGTGCTGCAACTCGATCCAATAGTGGTGCAGTAGACCCTAGAAGAACGGGTGAGGAGGAACCGCAAGTCCACGCTCGTGGAAGAGCGCAAAGGAAATGACATAGCCGTCGGGTGGCACCGACGCATCCTCACGGCCAGGCGCAAGCCACTACGCCGTGTTGGTCCTCCCATGGAGAATACCATGCTTGACAAGGCCCACCAGGTGTGCATAGGTAACATCAGAGCAATACCATGAATCCATGGAGGACGGAGGTGGCTATAGAGAAGCAAAGGCGGTGGCAGAGGAGCGGAAGCTACGGATCTAGGGCTCCAGCGGTGGATTAGCAAGCATGGTAGATCCAAACGGCGGCGGCGGAGAAATAAAGAAGGTAAGGTTGTAGTTTTGGTGTGCAGGAACACAAAGGGGGAGGCCGCTATTTATCGGGCAGAGCAGGATGAGAAGGTGAACCGTCCACCTAGATTCACGAGCCCACTGCGCCGCGTCATGTCACCTCCCTCTGAAGATCGCACGCATGCTATCTCTAGCCGCGCCCTCGAAGGATACGCCGGATAACGGTTTGCCCGTTCAATGGGCCAAGAACCGCCATAGGTAAGAAGGGATCTAGAGCTAAAAATGCACCTATGGCCCATTCAAGACTAGGAATTTGAAGGCCGGCCCATCAATGGGTTCACGGTCGCTTCGGGGCACCCTTAGAGTGAGGGGTGGAAAGGGATGGGCCCAGTAGTGGCCAATACCTAGGTGCACGAGCGCCGCGAGCATCCCGACCCACGTTTGAGTCTTGGTTGGTTCCTAGTCCATGGTTTTTCCTCAAAGAAAGGCAACGAGCCCTTGGAACTGGACCCCCATGAAGGAGAAGAAGGACCTGGCGATCCTGGAAGCCTTCTTCTCTCTCTTGTTCTTGTTTTCCCCCGTTGTAACCCACGCTTTCCCTTCACCTATAAAAGGGGAAGCAGGGCATCCCATGAAGGGGGATCTAGATCCACACGGGACCGAACCATGAAATAAAAACACAAGAGCATGGCATGAACACACGGCTGAGCAGCGATCGAGCTCTCAGCACCTGTTCACTCCTTCCACCAGAGACATGGGATCCTTTCCCTCTCTCACCCGTTTGTAACCCCTACTATAAACCAAGTGCTGGTAACATGAGCAACAGCAAACAGGACATAGGGACATTCCGCCCAAACCAATATAAACCCTTGTGTTCTCCGAGCACACCATCCGAGTCAGACGTGCAAATACAAATTTACTCGTCGGTGGTCCGAAAACACTGACACCCAGCAAAAAGTTTCTATCTACTTTTGACTCCCTTTTCTTCTTCCTTGTCATGGCTGGGAATAGAGGACGGAGGGGATGGCCGGCTTGCGGCTCGTCGGCGGCAAGGAGGGGCCGCGCTAGGGCTTGGTGGCGGCCAGTCATGGCTACACCTGGCTCAGGCTCAGCCAGCTATAGACAGCAGCGGCTTAACCGTGGCAGTCAGCGACAGGAAGCGGCGGCGGCCTCGGGCTCCCGGCCTAGTTTGGCCCAGTGGAGAGGCGCGTGAGAGCGAGGAGATGGTGGCGGAGCAGGTTGCGGCGGCGGTGCTGTAGTGTCTAGGTG
Organism: Miscanthus lutarioriparius; assembly: GCA_904845875.1. Lineage (NCBI taxonomy): Eukaryota > Viridiplantae > Streptophyta > Magnoliopsida > Poales > Poaceae > Miscanthus > Miscanthus lutarioriparius. The sequence goes on along the minus strand of CAJGYO010000036.1, from coordinate 50,426 downwards.
GGTGGAGGACAGGGAAGGGAGTGGCGGTGTTGGGCGCAGCTCTGCTTGGCTAGCAATGGTGGGTGTGAGAGTGAGAACGAGATAGAGCGAGAGGTAGGGAGAGCGAGTGAATGGGAGAGACCGAGGGAGAAGCATCTAGCCTCTATTTTCTCGAACACTGGTGCGAGGTGGCGAGCAGCGGGCGCACCAGAGGGCCACACGACGCTCGGCTCCTGCATGTGGTCGGCCGCGATGAATTCCAGCTCCATTCAGTTAGATTCAAAAGACCACAAAAATACATCTAAAACTCCAAACTTCTCCCTCCGTAACTCCTAATCCGTTTAGTTTTGGCACAAGCTGTAGTAACCAAAGTTGTAGAGCTACATGATTACTCCAACTTTGATTAAAGGAGTTTGGTCCAAATCAAAATGGTTTGCCAGATATAAATTCCCAAAGAGGGCTACTTGAAAACTGAAAACGGAACTCAGATATTCAGTCCAAGTTTCACAAATTCAGCGTAACTAGCGGTTTTGGGAATTGAATTTGGCGGTCCAAACGTGCTCCAAAAGTGATGTGACTTATTTTGTTATTTCCTCCACACAGTGTACTTCAACTCATATTAAGGAATCCAGTTAAGTTACCATATGAATTTGGAAAATAAAAATATCACAACATGTCAACATGCTGTTGCCGATCAGGGACTTAGAAAAATCGTGGAGAGACCAAAAACAAATTGTATTCAAATTTGAGGCCACTATATGAGACACTTAGAAGTTGAATCAGGTCTTGGTCCAAAAATAAAGTTTGTTCTACTTAAGTAGAACTACAACTTCTATTTAAGGTCCAACTTCATGTAAGCACTCCAAACAGTTGATCAACATAGGTCAAAACCATATCATGAAAAAGACAATTTTAGCTATTCCCACACTTAGAAGCATTTTCTTGACATTTGCTCAACATGAACCCTTCATGACTTTTGTTGTAGAGTTCAATTAGAGTCATTTGGGCAAGGTAAAAAGGTTTGGTCAACATCCCATGTTCCCATTCACCTGATGAAGCAATTCAAGAAAGATTATAACTTATCATTTCATGTGACTTCTTGATTCCAAACTTCATGAAACCTTTTCACTGGTCAATATGGATGCATGTTGATGTAATGTACATAAAACAAGCATGTTTAACATTACTCTTGTGAAATCTTAAAAAGGGTCCACATGTAAGCAAAGGTGTGTTGTCCAAGCTCAAGTTGGGACTCAATTTTATAGATTGGACCGCAACACCTTCATCATCACTTCAAAATTATGAACTAGAGATCATGATCATTGCTTGGCATAGTTTACTTAAGTCCAAATCCACTGCTTAACTTGTGACTAACACCCGGGGTGTTACAGCCCTCCCCCTTATGGGAATCTCGCCCCGAGATTCGGTGTGAAAGACTTTTAAGGGAAGAGAAGCATGTCATCCATTTTCCAACATCAGTGATAGCATTAGGCTACTTAACTTCAGAGCATTAGAGAGGCTAATTTGGTCAAGACAACTTTCTAATATTTGCTCTTTGTAGTAAATTTTATCTGAAGAATTTCTTTCATTGACTTCCATCAAGCATTCTTACTTTGGGAGGAATCCAAGACAGCACAACACTTCATTCTTGGGAAACGGAGAGTACTATGGAGCATAAACTAACTACCCATAATATCTATTTCCCTAGTGAATATAGCATGGGTCATGTGAACTTTGCACTAGACTGCAAGCTTCTGAAAGTTACTCATTACACTGGTTCCATGTTCATTCACAAAGTTCGAAAAGCAGTCATCTACCAAAGTAGCTTGAGTACAACCTTTCATAAGGGATGAGATCATAGATGGGGTAAACATCTTTTGAGGTTGTGAGAAACCGAGTAACCAACAGACAATGTCTATACCGGTCGTAACTGTTCAATCACTCAGATGCCAACCGATGGAAAACTACATAATGTTCCATGTGTGCAGTTCTCTTTTTCTAAAGATAACACTGTATTATCTGAGACCATTGAGTGAGCGGTGAATGTGATAGCTGACTCTATTGACTCAGCATTTTCGATGATCATTATTTAAGGGAATCCTCGTATCCAAGCAGCAACAGTTATCTGGGTTGAATCCGATGCGACCTCTTGGGTAAAAACACATGAAATGTACTAAAGGGCAAGTCTGCATTGAAAATCATTGCTGCAGAAGGGTGATAGCGAGGTCTAGAGGACAACAAAAGTTGCAAGTATACACCAATTGGAAAAATAGTACACCACCAAGATTGAGTACAATTTTCCTTCATGGTGCTGTTGCACAGTAAGTAGGGTTGACTTGCACTGTAGCAAAACTAGCCTTGTTGGACTACTTTTGACATTGAGGCTTCTTTCTAATGTCAATCAACAACTCAAAATCATAATCTAAAATCTGTTGTTTGACACTTTTCAAATTGTTTTCGACTCGTAATGGCACAAATTGACTTGTAGAACACCTTGACTACTCAACATTGTTGATATGAGAGGGTAAAAGCAAGGCACAAGGGGTGCAAGGAGTCTTCTCTAGGGCATCTAGAGAATTACCTAATCGGCAAAATATTAACCATGTTGCTAATCTTGACATCATTTACAAACACAACCTTCTAATATGAGGGATGATAGCAGTCAATAGAGAAATTGTAGATTCTGTACACTTTGGTTTTTAGTTCATATCTCACAAACTACTACTCCATTGTCCACAAATTTTGGTAGTCATATACATCCAAGAGTCCTCTAATTACTGATCAAAATTCAGCTAAAACGGACATCGTTTGTCTATCCAAATAAATCATCCACCAAAATTGCTCTGTTCTAAAATTGCCGTGACCCAAACTAACAAAACATCTCTCAAATCCGATGCTTTACTCAACCAATCCTCAAACCAACTATAGACATTGGAAAACCCTAAGCGAGGAATGAGATCACCAAGTTTGGTGTGAATTCAACCATGTTTGAGCCACTAATCACTAGCTTAAAGATAACCGGTTTAGTGCCATGAAATCTAGACAGATTTCCCGTTCTTCTTTTTCTTTGCATAACACATTATGGAGTGTGTTCCGCACTCTCTAACTCTTCGTACAAAAGCAGCAGTAGCTTTCTCACAGAGGATGAAGGCTAGGGTTTTTTCCTTACATGCCTCTTAGGAAACAACCTCAACTGTAGATTTAGACACCAACTCGCCGATGCACAAGCACTAGACTTGTGGGCTATTTTTGTAGGGCACAATGCATACTACATGTAGAGGGACAGTCCAGCAAAGATAAGGGACCGTTTCTAACTGTCCTCGTGTGCTTCATCCAATAGAGTTCTAAACAATTCCTTTGATAGCACCATATACATAATGATGCTGACCAAGACTAGGGACGTGCTTTCTTTAGCTCTTTACTTAGCTGATACAGCATCTTGCACTACCCGTGTGATTGTCCAAGATGGAATTGACTTGACAACACAGGGTCTAGAGAAGAAAGCAGTACTTGCATTGTTGACCGGCTTTCCTATTTCTCCGTCTAACATTGTTCTGTGAGACATAGCGTTCGGAGCTATCAAAGAGTTATTACCTAGCTGTAACTTAACTTTCCTATTGGTAACTAATTAGTTGTCTCTCAACATTTAAAAGCTCCAAAACTTCCTTTTTTATGGCAACAATTGTATTTGATGTGCAAACAGACAGTCACCATGGAAGTCAGCAGAAAAGGGGTCACTTAAGAAAGTTAGTTTTTGACTGCAGAATCACCTTGCACATAAAGATCAAGACTTGGATAGAAAGCTCATGAGCACCAGGCAACCTATTATAGGGCATAGTATCCCAGTCCATTTATCATCCTATTGATAATTTGTCCAACTTTAAGTGTTCTATACCTTTATGATCCAATGGGGATGACATAAGTTGCTCACTAGATGACCGATGTCATTACAGGGATAGTCAAGCAGAGTCACTTGTCTACCACCTCTTACAGTCTATTAATGTTTATGTCAGTGACCTATTCTTCAAGGTTATCCTCTGGACGACTTCAGAAGGAAGTCCTATTGCATTCGGTCCAACATATAGATCTTCTGACAAGATAAGGAGAGATAACCAAGGAAGAGCTCATGAAAAGACAACTCATCAGTGTAGTTTCATAATGGATCATGATTAGAAATCTTGATATCAGCGTGTGTCGAGCAGCACAACCTTATGGCTATAGTCCACAGGATGCCCTCGGTTTTATCGTGGCACCTTAGATCGCTAATCATGGCACCATTACCGAACCTACAACCCACAAGAATTCTCACGTGGTACAAATTTGGTTGCATAGGAGTAAGCACCATGCAAGGAGGGATAGCAAGCAAAGGTAGTCACAAGGTTAGGAACCAACAAGGGGGCGATCCGAAGATCAAACACAGCATAAGGGAACATAAATTAACTAACGAAGACAACTAAGCATGAGACTCTTGTTTTATTTTCATGCACGCCTTGCGTCCATCAAGGGATCTAACAGATAATCAATTAACGTGAGTTTTGGTCTTGTCGAGCAGCAACGTGAGATCAAGACTGATAAACATCTAGAGACTTGAAAGGGTTAGAGACAAAACAAATGAGATTTGAGGGACAGAGCCGATACACTGACTAGGGATTTATGGGTAAGGTCTTCACACAAAGGAGCAAGACATTCACAACATATGCAAGCATTTGAAACACTCAATCCAATTAGTTTAAGTGACTATTACTAAGCACCAAGCTCGCACAGAACAAGAGGGCACCTACAACAACAACACTACACATAAACATGCAAAACATGGTGGTAATGTACTGTTATCTTTTATTTCCTTTTTACTGAGTAGGTGGATATCTCTTCAAAACAAGTTTCACTTACATTTAGCAAATTAGTTTTCGATCATGCGCAATATGACCATATGATTACAACAAGTTATCCATTAATAGAACAAGGGTGAGAGGAGCATGTTTATGAACAAGCAACAATCATGATGTATGCTTGTCCTATTCATCCTCACGAAATTGCTAGCCTAAGGTGGCAATCACATTCTATGTCGGTGACATAACACGTACTCTCTCGATATATAGCTAGTCATCAGCTACATTCAATCTACGCATTCTTGGTTAGCGTACCTGCAGAAGGATTTTATTCTAGCCCAACCCCACAATTATATATGTAGAAACAAAAGTCTAGGCTCTAGGTTTCAAGCTAAATACTTCCATATATATATATACCCATATATATATATACTTCCATATCAAAGCTACCCAAAAGTAAATACGTCCCATATATACATATAAATATGCATATACAGCCGTATCAAAGCTAACCCATAATTAAATACCTCCGTATATATAGGATATATATATACTTTAGTATCAAAGCTACCGCACCCCTTAGACAGCACGCTCACCTCTTGTGGTCATGCCACTCACATTTTACCTTGGGCGTAGAGGCATTGATCCATACATTACCATTCAAGTGAATGGCATCCGTACAATAGCACGCCGTATGGACGACGAAATAAAAATTACAAGAAAGTAAACCCCCTATAGTTAGTGTTAGTTTACTTAGCCACCTAGTAGTCCTTAATTGGGCTTAACTTGAGGTTGTCGCTAGCATAGTTTTGCAAATTAGTTTTTGACAAATTTACCTGTAGCTAAACTTTTAGTCCAAATAGGCTTTTAAAACCAAAATTTTGTTTTTGAAACTATATACATGACAGTATTATGCTTAATCTTGCTCTGATGCTAGCTGTGATAGAACCACCCAATTTATACAAGATCAAGTACGGTTGTCCCTGTTAAACACGTTGACACGCGTATACTTTCACTTATATAAACTCGGTAGTCCACCGAGTGTCACGAAGGACCTCGATAAATCAACATCTCAACCAAGATCGCATGATTAAGTAAATACACATCATATACACAGAGTTGCAGTGGAAATAATGTTTACAATGAGTTCACAAATAATAATACAAGTTTGGGTTTCAAAACCAATTAGTGAAAACAACATAGCTTTCAAATGATTACAATAATATAAGTTCCAAATACATTGCTATCATAAGTGACATCCTCTGATAAAAGCATATAGATAAGAACACTATATAGAGTCGCCGAGCCCACCGACGGTTAGCCACCATCTTCAGCAGGCCGAGAACTTCACCTGCAACATGGTGGGATAAACCCTGAGTGCTCGAATATACTCAGCTAGACTTACCCGTCATAAACTAGAAATAAAGTGACTCCAAGGATCATGCAAGGCTTTATAACTGAAGCTAGCTTGACAACATTTTGAATAAAAAGCCACTAATTCAGCTATACATTTTATAATTCAGTCATCAAGTTAATTATAGCTATTCATCTTTAGATTAGCAGCTAACTTGTGCCAAACATGTGGTATATCATTTAATAGCATACAGTAGTAACCATAGCCGATGTATTAATTTGAGCATCATCATAACCATCAAGTTCCATCAAGTAATGCTACATAGCCGCTGCTCAGTCAAGTTCTCACTATCCGGGAGAGACGGTGACTTGAATCGATTCCAACTAGCTGGAGAGTTATTCCTAATACAAACCCAGACATACCTACGCCAAGGTAGTCTTAGGTCACCTTTGGTACAACTCAGGTCCAATTCACGGGTTCGATCAGCGCCACACAACCAGCTGCTAGGATGATCAGGACTACCCTACCCTTGGGCTCACATCTGGCTCCCTGCACATCCTTACTACCATCCAGAGTGTGCACTCTAACAGAATGACGCCCGGCCTGAGTTGAGTTACTCGGCTTCACGGTCGGAATGAGTTATCTAACCAGTTAAGTGCTAGGCATGCGTTCAACATGACATGAGGACATACAGCGAATCGATCCTTAATTGACATGAACAGGGATAAATAGGCACCAAGACCTTCATGCCTTGTTGCTTCTCTATCACAATCCCGCCTGGTCTCCTTTTATTCATCAACACATGGTTATTTCCACGATAGCAAATATAGCCAACCGTGCTTTGGTATCCACCTATATCTCGTAGGTGATAGGAAATCATCTGACTTCTACCGGTCTAAGCATTGCTAAGCATACATTTGATCCTGGACCTACATAGGGTTCAAGGTATATTTCTGGACAAGGTAGTTCCATGCATCAAGTGGTTCCAATCAACTCTTATAACCTAATGCATCAAACATAAAGGACTCAACAGATATTTGTAGAAACATAGGAGGCTTAGAATGCTCTGGGGCTTGCCTGGGATCTGACATAAGTCAGTTCAGTTAGCTCGCACCGTCCTATTGACATCTCCGGTCCTAGCACTTGCTTAGTCCTTCCACCTTCGAGATAGATCCACCATACACCATCTTTGGGTTTGGCTCCAACATCACATCCATTAGCTCTTGTGTGGTTCATCTAGCGTACCTAAATGAGATGCAACAATACAAGTGCATGAATGTGAAGAATGGTAATACGAATGCATCACATAAAAGCGTTCAAGACAAGCACAAGATTATGCACGACCTAGGCACCTAGAGTTATTTAACTAAACACTATTCTAGCACAACAGGTGGATATGGCAAGCATATCGAGCATGACATACACGTTAACTTAAGTTCAGCTATTGCAAGCATTTATCAATCATGAACTAACAAGTTTAGCCAAACAAGAGCACACATGTACAGAAATCTGGACAGCAACACATCAGTCACTTGTTTCAACCATAACTAGAGTTATAAGCATCCAACAAGGGTGATCCTAGACTTTCTGGAAAGCTAATGAAATTATCTGAAACTTTATTATGGTTATATCAAGGTCAAAATACATCATGAAGTAGAGCTTATACAACTAAGGACAGAAAACTGATAGTAACTTCATAAATGCATAACTGGAGTTCTAATCATCCAACAAACATGATTATTAACTTTTTAGAAAGCTTATTATGGTTATATATAACTTTCTTATTATCATCAATACATGATTCTATGTTTAAATAAGCCAAACAATACAATCATTCAGATCTGTTCAGAGCACATGCAAAAGCTAACAACAAATTTGTAAAATCTATAACTCCTAAACTAGCAGGCCTAAAATCATGAAATTTTAGAACAAGCAAGATAAGGAATTTATCTACAACTTTGGTATTCACCATATTTATAAAAAACATTATTTGATCCACGAAGTTATCATCACAATAGAAAATACACATGCAGCCATTTCAGAATATAACAATTTGATGTTTCACTTGTTTTGCTAACTAAGAGCATACACACATGAGTTATTCAAGAACTTTAACCACTGCTAACATACTTAGTAACACTTTATTGAACACCAATCTCTCAAAGCATCACCAAATACAATTACAAGCTTTATCTACAATTATGCTTTTATTAATCTTTTCTCCTAATAAACATATATATTATTTTAGTGATATATGAGAATAACTAGTTTGGGGCTGAGACTTTTATGAGTAGTAGATGCTATTAAAACATGGCTACTGCACAAATTTCACATGCTCAGGTTTTATAATTTAATTACTATGAAAAAGACAAATTGCTATTGCAAGAAAACACATAAAACCAAGATAAATCTAAAGATCATAATTTTCTATAAACATATAGCCATATTATGGATTCTTAGGTCACAATATCACCATGCCAAGGCAAAGGAATCAAATTTCACATTTTTGCATATGTAAATTATTTCTAAACCATTTAAAACCATTTATCAAGCATTATTCAAGTTCAATTCATAACTCATCCATCAAAGCACCAAAAAATATGGGATTTTAACCAGATCTCACACATGCCATGAGTATACTAGAATAAATTTTTTAAGTCATTTTGAGTAGTACAACAGTAGATATAATAATAGCAAGCAGAGTAAGCAAAAATTCACCATTAGTCATGATTAAATCAAAACATCATAAAAATAGTGTACAAACAACAGGTTTAATATTTTTCTTAGCTAGCACATGCCAAAAAAAGGCTAACAAAACTAGAATCACATTTTTAGGACATTCCTACTTCAATATATGCATCCGACAACTTCAAAGAATTTTTAAAAGCACTTTGCAAGAATAAATAAAAATAGCAGAAACTTTCTACTAACACATATCACATTATGACTCTACTATGTAGATCTACTCACAAGGATTCTAAAAAGTCTTCATTTGCTATTTTATAATTTTTCTATGATTTATTATGATTTTCCAAAGTTTTAGCTGATTAAATGCAATAACCAGAAAAGATAAAAGGAAAACACATTTGCATCGGGAACCATGGACTTTCCTCTAATTAACCAAGCCCATATATGAAAAATCCTTCTCTCTACGCATTTTGCATCAGGACCCAGCAAAAAGTTTCTATCTACATTTGACTCCCTTTTCTTCCTCGTCGTGGCTGGGAACAGAGGACGGAGGGGACAATCGGCTTGCGGCTCGTCGGCGGCAAGGAGGGGCCGCGTTGGGGCTTGGCAGTGGCCAGCCATGGCTGCGCCTGGCTCAGGCTCGGCCAGCTATAGACAACAGTGGCCTGACCATGGTAGCCAGCGGTAGGAAGTGGCGGCGGCCTCGGGCTCCCGGTCTGGTTTGGCCCGGTGAGGAGGCACGCGAGAGCGAGGAGATGGTGGCAGAGCAAGTTGCGGCGGTGGTGCTGTAGTGGCCGGGTGGGTGGAGGATAGGGAAGGGAGCGGCGGTGATGGGCGCAGCTCTGCTCGACCAGCAATGGCGGGTGCGAGAGAGAGAACGAGACAGAGTGAGAGGGAGGGAGAGCGAGTGAATGGGAGAGACCGAGGGAGAAGCGTTCGGCCTCCGTTTTCTTGAACACTGGTGCGAGGTGGTGAGCAGCGGGCACACCAGAGGGCCACGCAGCGCTCGGCTCCTGCCTATGGTTGGCCACGATGAATTCCAGCTCCAATCAGTTAGATTCAAAAGACCACATGTCAGGTTCATAAACCTAGGGTCCCTAATGGGCCCACTTTAACGCAAAAGCTCAGCCCAGCAGACGGCATTACGAATGACGCGCAACTCCTAGACTGGCCCAGATACCTAACGACAGGCCGAAAGAGCGGTCCAGTCTTCGACTGGAAGGCCTGGCCAAGGAGGGGATGACACTTACTTCCGACTCCGACCCGCTTCTCCGACTAGAAGGCCTGGCCGAGGAGGGACGACGCTCGCTTCTAACTCTGACCCGCTTCTCCGACTGAGGACACACCGAACCTCTACTTATAGCTCTTCGGAGCTGACTAGAAATGCCGACCGGGGATGCCCGCTCGGTGAGGACCCAAGGATCAGGCGAAGCTGATAAGGCAAGCCGCTCAAGTCAACTGCAACACCGAGGACCATACCCTACACACCTGTAGGATAGTACTGCCAGACCATATCAGAAAGGGTGCTCTATAACCTTCTAGACATGTCAAAACATGAACATTGTTGTGAGCGCTGACATTTATCCTGCAGTATGGTAGGTGCCGACATTTACCATACCAAAAGAAAACGATGGAGTCTACCACATGCATCTGGGCGTCAACTGTATTGTGGGTGCTGACAAAACATCTTGTACCTGACGGCGTGGGCAACAAGACTAGGTAGCACAAACACTCTCTTTCACTCTCTCTCTCATTTGTAAGGCCATCCCCTTCACCTATAAAAGGGGATGCACTCTTTCCCAACAAGGGACGATCGATTCGAACGACTGACGATTCATTCCGACTCTCACTCTGCTTAGCTTTAGACGTTCGGAGCACTCGACAGCTCGACGGCTCTAGAACTCTAAAGCTACACAGAGCATATGTTCCAATACTTAGCATACATAGGAGCTCCCATCACTCTTGGCCCTTCAGTCCAGAGTCTGACCAGACCTCTAACACCCCCATCTTATTCCCACTCGTTTGTAACCCCACAGCAAACTTCGAGCACCTGGGCTCAGGAATAAAGTCAGCGACTGACTCAAACGGGCAGGTGCGAAAAAGAAAGGATAAAAAACAAAGCTATGCTAGGGTAGAAACAAGGAACGGATGGAACAAGCTTCCCCTTACGAAGTGATTCCATCACAAAATGAAACTGAAGTATTCATCGATACAAAAAATTGTTCACACGGGGGCTCCCCCATGAACTTATCCTTTACATATAATAACTATTTCTACTCTAAATTCTATTGTGGTCGTCCGGCGGCATCGGCTAACGGCGCGGTCGATGAGGATAAGGGCCGCTCGCTCCCCGACGGGATGACATTCGGCTCCGTCGGAGGCAGGACGATGCTCGCTTCTGACCTAGTCTCCACTCCGTCCATAGGATAGATGACGTCCTCCTGGCACACGCCTTCAGCCACGCTCGAATGGCGAGCCTCCATCACCCACTACACGGAAATGTGCTCAGCAACCATCTATGCGTATGGCACCAAGCTCTCCCTGAGCACATGGATGGCATCCACGCTCCAGCCATCAGCGTACCCTCCACAGATGGTGGCAAAGTCTAGATCCAGGTGGTGCATCGCCACCGAGGTTAGCACCCCCGACGTCCCATAGAACATCCCATCGGAGATGAGCGCCCAAACTTTGTTTGGGACCTCCGCTAGCTGGATGGCAGGCGTGCTGGTGCTCGGTGCCAACCCGAACACCTCGGTAACAACCACCTGGGCAACGTTGCAGATCTGGTTGAGCTCCCCCTCGAGAGCATGTTGCTCTTCAAGGGACTTGGCTAGAGCCTCCGTGCTCCGATCGATCACCGCCTTGGCTGTCTCTAGCTCCCGCTCTAGAGAACCAACTTTTCCGCCCAGTTCTAGAAAAAGGACGACAAGTTCAGAAGCAAAGGAAAGGAAAAACCGAGACATCAACCAAAGGCGGAATAGGTACATACATAGGCGGGTGCCTTTGAGGATGGAGAGCCCTTCCTCTTGCTGGGTGACCTTCTTGAGCAGTCGGGCGTTTGACTCCTCCACCCCAAGCACCTACCCCTGGAGCATGAGCACTTCTCGATCAACCTCCGACCGGGCCTTCCGCTCCATCTCCAGAGCCTCCAACAACTTCTAGAGCGCCGCCTCGGTCTCCGCTAGGTGGACCTTCGCTGCGTCGAGTCCCTGCTCAGGAGCAGTTGCCCATTCCACCGCGAGCAGTTCCATCGCCCGTGCTACCGTCGCCTCGGCCGCTTGGTCTTGGGACTCACGACGAGTGGATTCCAGCTGGCGCTCAAGCTCATCAACCCATCGTGACATCACAGCTTCCCGCTCCATTCGACCATGTTCCTCCCGAAGGAAATGGGACTTGCAGATTGACGTCGCCTCTAACTCCTGTAGAGCGAGAAACAAGCATGCTGAGACAACCAGTGAAAAACCAAGGAGTCAAGGACAAAATGCTAAAAGCATAGAAAGCTTACCTCTATGACGCGCGGCAGGTTGACTAAAACTGCCTGATAGGTGAGCTCAACCTGCTCCAAGGCCTCCTTGAGCCTCACCTTGGTTTGGGCGCGATCAGACTCCATCGACAGTCCTCTCTCCTTGAGCATGTGCCAGAGCACCACCTCCTCCGCATCATGAAGGACGAACCAAGCCTTCCTCGGGTCATCAGGGCAGGGCCACACTAGCTCATGGGTCGCCCCCAACCCACTGGAAGATCTAGCCGTCACTATATCATGCGATGACCGGACCATCGCCAGCTCCTTCGACAGCGGGATGGCTGGCAGCTCCACCCTAGTGCCTGCCTCGCCGGAGTAGGGGATCTCCACTATCTTGACTCCATGGCCCACCGGCAAATGTTCTACCTCTGGCCTAGCCATGTCCCCTCCTGACCCCTCTAGCTCCGACCAGGAGGGAGAGCCGTGTGTTCCTCCGCCGGGTGAGGCAGGGAGCCTAGTTTCCCTCCTCTCTTTCATCGTGGCTGTTGGGGGAGGGATCGCAAGGGTCACCTCCGACCCAACCTCTGTCATTGCCATGGGATCACCGCCACCACCGTCGCTGCCGCTGCCATTGTACTCGTGACCGGCCAGGAGGACATAACCCCTAGAAGGGAAGGTCACACCGCCGTCAGTCTGCTTTCCCCGCCGCTTGTCGCGACTCACTGTAGGCTGGGTCTCCACTCCTTCCGCATGGGAGGTGGGGCGATGCCTAGTCCCGTCAGTCCCTGGCCACTGTCAAATAAGTACAGGTTAGTCCCACTCAAAGAACTCAACTATGAGATCAAAAAGGAACAAAGATGCATACCTAGACGAAAGCGGCAGAGCCCTGAAGCCTCGACCCACTAGCAATGAGCCCACCGAACGAGGACCGATCATGGGTTGTGACCCATGCCCCTTCGCATCGACCAAGGGAGGAGCCAACCCTGCCGATTCCCGATTGGCCCACAAATGGCCACGACCGCCAACTCGTGATGCACCCTCCGGAGCAACTGACGGGGCATCTCCCCATTGTGGGTCGTGCGCATGCACCGACCCCGAAGATGTGGGGCTACGAGCACACTCCTCCGACCGGCCAGTATGCCCCGCCATGCTCGGAGCAGGAGGATGCGAAGCCAACGATGCCTCCGAAGGGCGCGGTGACTGCTGCGCCCGCTTTGCCTCTCGCTCAATGGTGGCGTCCGAGCTCGCGACACACTTCCTTGACGCGGGAATGTCGCCGTGCCTCTCCACATCCCGCCCACCGCTGACAGACGTGGCCATAGGCTCACGATGCTCCACCAAGGTCGCGATGACGCCCCAGTCTCCTTCATCCTCAGAGGAGCTCGCGTCGCCACCCATCTCCATGGGCTCCTCCGACTCGAGCTCCACCTCCACGTCGCTCCGGTTTTCACCAGCCCGCACCCGCCGGGCGATCTCCTTCTCCTTCTCGTGCCTTGTCCAAGCCTTCTCAGCTCTCTTCTTCTTCTTTGCCACCGCTGCCTCCTTCAGGGCAGCTTGCCGAGCTACGCCCTCTGGCCCCCTCGGAAGATGCAGTCAGGACTTGTAACCCATGAGTCCCTATGAAACAGATGACTCGGAGTCAAAATATAGGAGAGCAAAAGGGAAAAGCACACGGAATAAGAAGAGGGGAGCATACCAGATTGGACAGCTTCACGATGTGAAGAGGTCCGGGCTTTCCTTCAAGGAACTCTTTGTCCCTCAGTTGCAGCACTCGGTCGAGTCGGCTCCAAACTGAGTCCTTTGCCAACTCCTCCGGCGACGCGCGGTCAGGATCTGTTGGGCCGCAGTAGGTCCACATCGGCCACCTCCTCTCCGCCAGTGGGATGACTCGATGGTGGAAGAAGGTGTGGAACACCCACAGCCTATCGAGGCCGTGCTGCACCAGCTTCTGAAGCTCCGCCTCGATGACCTCCAGCTTGTTCTACCGACTGGAAGGACCCCACGACCAGCTCTCCCGTCTCTCCGGCCTTCTTCCGGTGAACAGTGAGAATGGTGCCTCTGCTGGGTTCCTGATGTAGAACCACTCCCCATGTCACCCCTGATTGGAGTCGTAGGGGGAATATGTGGGGTAGGAGCCTGACGGCCTCGGCTTCTTCTGCAAGGCGAAGCCCCCAACCGGCGTGGTTCTAGGTGGCTTCCCCTCCGACAAGGCTCGCCCAGTAAAGATCCACCGGAAGAGGTCCACGTGCGGCTCCATCCCAAGGAAGGCCTCGCAGACGGTGATGAAACCCGCAACGTGCAGCACCCCAGTCGGATTAAGGTGCTACAGCTCTAGGCCCCACTAATTGAGGAGCCTGCGCAAGAACCAGGGCATGGGATATCCTAGCCTGCGCTCATGGAAGGTGAGGAAGGAGACAACCTCGTTGGCCCAAGGTTGTGGAACAGCTTCCCCTAGCATAGGAGCCCTTCAATCTGCCACCTCCTTCAGCGGGAGCAACCCCTTCTCGGCGAAGGCGGCCCGCACTGCCTCATCTACATTGGATGGCCTCCAGTTCGACATCACACTCTGGATTCATGAATGGATCTGTGAGTTTTCCTCTCCCTCGCTTTACCCTCTCCCTCCTAGAAACCGCCGCGACGCACGAACGGGCTTGGCGAGAAGGAAGAAGGAGGAGAGGCAGCAGATGGAGAAAGGCAAAGGAATGGGATGAAAACCCTCTCCCTTCCCCTATTTAATGTGGATGGGCATGCGATGGGATGCGTCCTAACTGATGGGACACACCCTGCCCAAACGAAACGTCACCCGGTTAAAACGGAATGTGGACTGGGTAGGGCCCACCACTATCGTGACCCGGGTGTAGGAAACAAGGCACAACCGCATGTAAATGGCCCTCCGCCTTCCCAGGCAGGGCTTGGAAGGGCCCAACAATGGGATCTCCATTGAGGATAGACCGATGGGCTACCTGAGTCGATCAAACGGCTCAGGCGACTACCGAGAGGCAGGTAAGGAGAAAAGGGCTGCCCCATGTGGGCTATGCCGGCTCTGTCATGAATGATGGACACGGATCCCATTCAGACATATCCGATAAGAGCTCCACAAACCCGTCACTTGAGTCATCAAGGTAACTTTACCAAACCATCTTACTTTATTTTACTTTCTGATACATGATCATTCATTCATCATTTCTCATACACGCATTCACACATTCATCCATTCGCATACATACATACATTCACACATTCATCCATACAACAATTCATTCATCCCATACATCCAAAGCATTGCATATGCAATTGATGCATCACAACACTTTGTGTTGCATCATGAAGCGGTAGTCGCCTCATTCAACATGAGCGATGACCCACCAGGGTTCGAAGGCCAGCCCGTGAATGGCTCAAGGCCACCTCACGTCAAACAGAGCTAGGGGGGAAAAACATGGATGAGCCCCAGCGACCCTTGCCCGATCTGCTCAGGAGCAGACAGGGTCATCTTGACCTTCTCGTTCGATCCTAACCTCGAGCCATGCCCACAGAATCTCTATCGAGGGGAGGCAAGCGGGCCACCTAAGTCGGTCTCCAGAATGGCTCAGGCATTAGCCAGGAGGTGGGTTAAGGAGTATTGGAATGCCACATGAGGGCTATGCCAACCCCGTTACGAACAACGGACCTGGATTCCGCTCGGACATACCCAATAGAGAGCTCACCGAACGCGTCACTTGAGCCATCGAGGCAAGCGACGTTAGCTCAGCCCCTCCGATTGTGGAAACCGCGGATGGGGTAACGCACGAAACTAGACCAACCCCTCAGCATGCCCAATGCCTTGGTTGGTGACTCTGATGCCTGGGTCCGTGACTCCAACTCACCCAACCCCTCGGCGCGCCCGACGCCTTGGTTGGCGACTCCGACTCACCCGATCCCTCGGCCACGCCCGACGCCCGGGTCTGTGACTCTGACTCGCCCGATCCCTCTACCACGCCTGACGCCAGGGTCCATGACTCCAACTCGCCTAATCCCTCGGCCGTGCCCAACGCCTGGGTCCATGACTCCAACTCGCCCAACCCCTCAGCGCGCCCAACGCCTTGGTTGGTGACTCTGACTCGCCCGATCCCTCGGTCGCACCCGACGCCTAGGTTCGTGACTCCGTCTCGCCCGATCTCTCAGCGCGCCCGATGGCCGCACCCGACGCCTGGGTCTACAACTCTGTCTCGCCTGATCCCTTGGTCACGCTCGACACCTAGGTCCGCGCTTCTAGAAACGATGGCTCAAAACCTAGAAAGGGGGTACATGCGAAAAGCAAGAGACATTTTCTTCTACTAGTTTCGCTATCCTCTCCTCGATCCTTAGTGACACCTGACCCCAGCCACGACGAGGGGTCGGATCTCACTCAAAGGCTACGCCCACTAAGGTGCACTCGCGCGCACCCACTGGCAAGTCAAAAAAATCCCCAGCGATTCTACCTAAATCGCCTGGGGCTCAGGGTTACACCCACCGGTGCGCTCGTCGCACTCCACCGGCAAGTCGAAAAAAATCCCTAGGCGATTCTACCTAAATCGCTCGGGCGCCGCTCTCATGCTACACCCACCGGTGCGCTCGAAAGCGCACTACCTGGCAAGTCAAAAATCCCCGGTGATTCTACCTAAATCGCCTGGGGGCTCAAAACTACACCCACTGAGTGCCACTCAGCACCGGCCGGGCAAGTCAAAAAAAATTCCCAGCGATTCTACCTAAATCGCCTCGGGGCTACACCCACCGGGGCACTCGTCAAGCACCACCGGCAAGTCGAAAAATCCCCAGTGCGATTCTACCAAAATTGCCCGGGGCTCGGGACTACACCCACCGAAAAGCGCTCACGCACTCACCCGGCAAGTCGAAAAAAAAATCTAGGCGATTCTACCTAAATCACCCGGGGCTCAGGGGCTACATCCATCCATCAAAAGCGCCGCTTCCACCCGGCCGGCAAGTCGAAAAACCCCTAGGAAATTCTACCTAAATTGTCCGGGGGCTCGGGGGCTGCACCCACTGGCAAGTCAAAAAATCCCCCAGACGATTCTACCTAAATCGCCCGAGGGCTCGGGGGCTCCTGTCGGGTTCATAAACCTAGGGTCCCTATTGGGCTCGCTTCCCCGCAAAAGCTCAACCCAGCAGATGGCATTACGAACGACGCGCAACTCCTGGGCCGGCCCAGATACCTAACGACAGGCCAAAAGAGCGGTCTAGTCTCCGACCGGAAGGCCTGGCTAAGGAGGGGACGACGCTTGCTTCTGAATCCGACCCGCTTCTCCGACTAGAAGGCCTGGCCAAGGAGGGGACGACGCTCACTTCTGACTCCGACCCGCTTCTCCGACCGGGGATACACCAAACCTCTGCTTACAGCTCTTCTCCGACCGGTGCGGTCGGAGCCGACTGGGAATGACCGACCGGGGACGCCCGCTCTGTGAGGACCCAAGGATCAGGAAGAGCAGATAAGGCAAGGCTCTCAAGTCAACTACAACACTGAGGACCATACCCTGCACACCTGCAGGTCAGTACCGCCAGACCATGTCAGAAGGGTGCTCTGCAACCTTCCAGACATGTCAGAACACGAACAGTGTTATGGGCACCAATATTTGTCCTACAGTATGGTAGGTGCCGACATTTACCATACCAGAAGAACACGATGGAGTCTACCACATGCATCTAGGCATCAATAGTATTATGGGCACCGACAAAACATCTTGTACCCGATGGCGTGGGCAACAAGACTAGGTAGCACATACACTCTCTGTCACTCTCTCTCTCACACACATTTGTAAGGCCATCCCCTTCACCTATAAAAGGGGATACGCTCTCTCCCAACAAGGGACGATCGATTCGAACAACTGACGATTCATTCCGACTCTCACTCTACTTAGCTTTAGACGTTTGGAGCACTCGATAGCTCCACGGCTCTAGAACTCTAAAGCTACACAGAGCATACGTTCCAATACTTAGCGCACGTAGGAGCTCCCGTCACTCTTGGCCCTTTAGTCCAGAGTTCGACTGGACCTCTAACACCCCATCTTATTCCCACTCGTTTGTAACCCCACAGCAAACTTCGAGCACCTGGGCTCATGAATAAAATCACCGACCGACTCAAACTGGACGTAGGGCGCGTTGCCTGAACTAGTATAAACCATGCGTCATTGAGTGCTAGGCCACATCCAGTCACAACGTACGGCAAAACGACAAATATTTACTTGTTGGTCACTTTTCACATCGATAGTTGGCGCCGTCTGTGGGGAGGACGCCGTATGTTCGCGCTTTTGGTCATCGAATGGCCCACCTTTCCGCCATCTTTGGCATGACGGGCTCAAGCGATACGATTCGCTTTGGCTCGCTGGAGTTTCCCACACACCCACCTGTTGGGATGTGGGTTCCTCCCATCTTTGAGCTATTCCAGACCTTCCTCTTCGAAAGCCTGGACTTCATCGCCGACCAGCTCGGCGTGCTTCGCCTCCATGAGGAGGCACTTGTCCCGGCGCCCGTCAGAGGAGGAGCGCCCTCCATCGGCTCTGGGCCACCTGGCGACCTCAACGACGAGACGTCTGCGCTTCGTTCCGAGCCCACGTTGGGCTCAAACCCCACTGTGAGTAACGTACATATTGTTCTTTACTCACTATTTGATATCTTCCGCCGACTCTTCGGAGGGACCCCATTGTCCACACCGCGACAGCCATGCAACCGGTTCCCCTACGGCCTCGCGTCCCCTGCGGACGCGTATGCACGGGGGCTCCAAAAGATGCTGACGCCGACCCCTCTCACATCCGAATTCGTGGGAATGGTGGGCTACGCTCCCACCTCTTTCCACGACCTTGTGGATGACGAGGTTGAAAGCGACGGCTAAGGAATAAAGTCACCGACCGACTCAAACTAGATGTAGGGCACGTTGCCTAAACCAGTATAAACCCTATGTCATTGAGTGTTAGGCCACATCCGATCACAACGTATGGCAAAACGATAAATATTTACTTATTGGTCACTTTTTGCACCGACACCACAAAAATACATATGAAACTCCAAACTTCTCCCTCCGTAACTCCTTATCCGTTTAGTTTTGGCATAATCTGTAGGAACCAAAGTTGTAGAGCTACATGAGTACTCCAACTTTGATTAAAGGAATTTGGTCCAAATCAAAATGGTTTGCGAGATATAAATTCCCAAAAAGGGCTACTTTAAAACTAAAAACGGAACTCAGATATTCAGTCCAAGTTTCACGAATTCAACGAAACTAGCGGTTTTGGGAATTGAATTTGGCGGTCCAAACGTGCTCCTAAAGTGATGAGACTTATTTTGTTGTTTCCTCCACACAGTGTACTTCAACTCATATTAAGGAATCCAGTTGAGTTACCATATGAATTTGGAAGACAAAAATGTCACAATATGTCAACCTGACTGTTGCCGATCAGGGGTAGAAAAATCCTAGAGAGACCAAAACAGCACTGTATTCAAATTTGAGACCACTATATGAGACAATTAGAAGTTGAATCAGGTCTTGGTCCAAAAAATAAAGTTTGTTCTACTTAAGCAGAACTACAACTTTTATTTAAGGTCTAACTCCATGCAAGCACTCCAAATAGTTGGTCAACATAGGTCAAAACCATATCATGAAAAAGACAATTTTATCTATTCCCACACTTAGAAGCATTTTCTTAACATTTGCTCAATATGAACCCTTCATGACTTTTGTTGTAGAGTTCAATTAGAGTCATTTGGGGAAGGTAGGAAGGTTTGGTCAACATCCCATGTTCCCATTCACCTGATGAAGCAATTCAAGATTATAACTTATTATTTCATGTGACTTCTTGATTCCAAACTTCATAAAACTTTTCCACTGCTCAATATGGATGCATGTTGATGTAATGTACATGAAACAAGCATGTTTAACATTACTCTTGCAAAATCTTAAAAAGGGTCCACATGTAAGCAAAGGTGTGTTGTCCAAGTTCAAGTTGGGACTCAATTTCATAGATTGGACCACAACACCTTCATCATCACTTAAAAATTATGAACTAAAGATCATGATTATTGCTTGGCATAGTTTACTTAAGTCCAAATCCACTGCTTAACTTGTGACTAACACCCGGGGTGTTAAAAAGGTTGTGTCCCTTGGACGATGGCGACGACACCTTCGGGCGCCGTATTCTTCCTTGTAAGCATCCATCGATTGGCCCTCTTTCATTTGCGCAGCGTGCTCTTCCTAGGTGTTAAACTTTGACCTTCTGGTCAGGCGACGGCGACACCGGTGGCATCGCGTCCCTCCTTGGAGGCGTCGTTTTGGAAGCGTATGCCTTTCATTCTGTGACAGCCACCACCATCGTGGTGAGGAAGGTGGAGGCCTAGCAATGGATTCAAGTTTTTGGTGTTCACGGCGGCGGAAGGCTCTTGGGAGGAGGACGTTTGACGTGGCGATTGGAGGGTCTCACATCTGTTTGGCAGCTTGGTGAGTTGCGACCACGAAGTTGGCGAGGAGGCCGGCGTGGGAGGCGCCCACGGAGTTGGCGAGGAGATTGACATGGGAGGTGGTGGCCAGCCGATTTGCGTTACCGAGGTGACCTACGTGGTGTGGAGCGGGCAGTCCCGCTCAGCGGCGGCTGTTTCGGCGCAAGGAGGCTTTCTGACGGCAACTGGAAAGCGTGTGTGGCACTTCTAAGTTTGATGAGACGGCTAGGCTATTGGAAGCTGCGGTATACGCGCCTGGATCATGGTGGACGGGATCGGCTTGGTGAGCGCCAGAGGCAGCTGTCGCGCGTTGGTTTGACAACTTGCAGCGGACTACGGCGACTAGCCCTGCTTGGCGATGGCTAGTCCGGTGTGGTACATCGTCTTGACAGACGACTCAAGCGGATCTGATTGTGGGAGGGCTACGTGGCTTGCAACGATCTACGGCGGCTAGCCCTGCTTGGTAGCAGGCTAGCTCGGTGTGGGTCATCGTCGGTGACGACGGCGCGAAAGTGACGACGACAAGCGTTTCACCTGACATCCTTGTCGTCCGGAGTTTTGGTAGTGCAGTGTGGTGACCGATGGGGGGTTGGAGTTGGTGGTAGTTCTTTTTTTTCCTGAGTTGAGCTTCGGCTTTGTGCGGTTCGTGTCAATGTCCCAATCCGACCGACAGGAGTTGTTTTTTTTCTCGTTGAGTTTATTTTTCGGTGCGGTTGTTGGTCACTATTGTATCGTTGTGCCCACTTTGGACTTTCTTCTTTTTAATATAATCCACAGCTCTTATGCCTGATTCGTTTCAAAAAAAATACTTGTTCTCTGTCCATAGACATTAATACATTATAATATTTATCCGGTTATGATAGATTTGATTCCAAATAGCCTATGTGGCATTCCATCATATTATATAATTTTTTTGAAGGAAGTATTATATTTTTTCCTCTTTGCATTGCACCTCCATGTGTATTCAGTCTATGTTCTTTTATAATAGTGAAATAACTGAGTCAAGTAACGACCCCTCCAATAACGAAATTAAAAGATGTCGGGCATCTAGGACAAGGTTTGCTCCAATGTTACAGTAAAACCTGTAAACATCAATAACGACAAGGTTATTTAGTTGGGAAGCATGCAAGTTATATAGTTTTGTATTCAAAGTATTTACAAGATCTATAAATTTGAAGGATTTTTATGAATATATGTTTTAGAAATATAAACAAGGTATGATTGAAAAAAATGGGGTTATTAGTTTCTATAATGGCAACCGTGAACAATTTAGATGTATTTTTCAGGAGCCACTTATTTTATTTTATTTTAATAATACACGATTATTTGTATATTTTAGATATAGGTTTAAGGACTACTCCTAGTCGTGGAGATGAGTATTATTCAGATATAGATTTAATTAGATGATTGCTTTTCAGAACTAATGGCAACGTGGATAGTTTAGACATGACTATTCTTGTCAAGTTTACAGACTTGGCCATGTGTTTTTTTTTCTCCGAAAAACAGAGGAACTGGGCAGGAACTTCGAGCTAGCTAGGCTCTAAAGTAGAAGGTGTCCATGTCTCCATGAGATATACCGCCTCAACTACTCGCGACGTGTCTCGATCGTCTCTAGTTCGTCGTATCGAGAACATACCGGCGGCCCCGGCCCAAAACCACTTTGGTCCGCTTGTCTTCTCGTTAGCATTTTTTAAAAAAAATGGAAGAGAAGTTCTGGCCCAAAACCATCTTTTCAATAGTTGATCTAAACTAGGAGGTTCCAACCATAATCATCTTTTATTGACTGGGGCTGCAATGTTTTGCTAGGCAATATGGATCACAAAGAACGATGTGTTTTTTGATAAAGGTCACCTAAAAACTTTTTTGTAGGTTTTTTTCAGGGGAACATTCTGGTTATGGTTTTGGGCTCTATTGCAGCGCTCTGATGGCGGCAAGAAACGGATTCTTGACGCTTGCAAGCTACTAGAATCGAGAGCCATGGAGTTTTTCGCATCGCATGGATAGTCTTTCATTTACCGTCTTGGACTTTAGTTTTGAACATGTAATAAGTTTTAATTATGGGTGTGCTACTGTAATAAGTTTAGATTGATGCTTCTTCTTTTTAGAAGAAGGCTGAAGCCGGAAATTTTCCATTATTAAAAAAAAAGTTATATGTAGGGGCTGTTGATACTTGCTTGGTACACGATTGACGGCACAAACGACCGGCCGAATTGGGACGTTGCTGCTGTGCGAAGTTCGGCCTCTCTAGACATGAGTAGTGCTGTGGATGATGGATAGAATGACATAGATGCCTTATTCTCGCAGCAGCATGGCGCCAGGGCGGCGATGGCGAGTGACTGTGTATATATGCCGATCCAGCTGAGATGACGTACACGAATGATCTGCAGGGACTAAACGACGTAGAGGCAGGAATGATCAGCAGTGACATGTTGAATCTCTCTCTCTCTCTCTCTCTCTCTCACACACACACACACACACACAAAGGGAACGCACCGAAAAGAAGTGTATAATGTAATATACAGTGCCAGCATGCATTATCTTCATCGAACAGTAACACCAGATCGGAAAACAATTTACTTCTTTTTTCTGCGCTTTATTATCTCCATACTTTATCGAACAAGGACTATGTGTTACTGTTACTCTGAACACTCCACTTAAAACAAATCTTCAGTTATCCAGGATTCCCTTAATAAATCCTTCCTTATATCGAAGCATTGTTGGCGCAGCTTCTGATCCTCCATAGAACAAGTAGGCAGTCTTTGGTTGGCTTACTGAAAATGCTAGGATCACCTATCAAACTAAGGAACCCGGAGGGAGAAGGGAGAGATCTCAATGTTACACTTCCTGCCTACTCGCTCTCGCTCTGCTTTTCTAAATAAATCTTCTCTAAGAAGGCTGCCCCACTACTTACTTAATGAATCTCATGGGCCTTGTCCAGGCTTCCAAGAAAGACCTTTCGAAATGTCTCCCTCTAGCCTTTCTTGGGAAAGATCGACTAACTCGAAGCGGAAACTTGAAAATACCAATCATCGCTAACTGATTCTAGCTAGCTATTCCGAGAAAGAAAGAGAAAATGGTCTACGGGCCTATCACTTCGATAGCTAAGCCTGCTACTCATCCTGGGTGGTCAAGCACAACATGTCCAATTACCAAAAACTCATTTTCACTTGTGAACCACTTAGAAAGTTTTCTACTTGATTGGCATCCATCCACATGTTACCAACAACATATCATTCTCTATGGAAATTGTCAAGTGGGATCGATCCCCAATCGTCGAAGTTCAGTCAGTTAATACGATCGAGGGTCCAGAGATGCGGTCTTATCTTAGGTAGCGTTTGGTTGAGAGTTAAAGTGGGTGGGACGGTCCCGACTCTGATTCATGGGATGGGACGGCTCTATTTTCTGTTTGGTTAAGGAGAGATGGGACGAATCCGTTTTCTGTTTGGACCAGAGACAACAAAAGTGGGATTAGCTACTGACAGGTGGGACCCAATTGTCAGTTTTTTTTAATTTTTTTCTTCTTTTCTCTTTCCTCTCCTTATCTCTTGGATCCCAACCTCGTCTCCTCCGCCGGCGCCTGGCTTCCCCAGCTTGCCCCGTGCCTCCATCCAGCGAGCTCGCCCCGTGCCTCCTTCCTCCGAGCTCGACCCGCGCCCACGAGGCAGCCCGCGAGGCGGCGGCGCTCGCCCACGAGGCGCCGGCGCTTGGTGGCCGGCGAGGCGGCGTGCTTGCGATCGCCCACGAGGGGGCCCACGAGGCAACGTGCTCGCCCCGCTGGGTTCCTCCATCTTCGAGCTCCCGCGCGCCCGTCCTTCTTCCTCCCATCCTCTCCCACGGCGGCAGGGCCGGCCCCAGAGCTCGCGCGCCTGCCGGGGGCGGAGCTAGCCAGGGCCGAGCACGATGGCGCTAGGGGCGGAGCTCGCCGGGGCCGGGCACGCAGGCGCCAGGGGCGGAGCTCTGCTCCCATGGCCGCGCGCGGTGCCTGTGGATCTCTGTCTCGCCGGATCTCCACCTCCGAAGCTCGCCGGACCTCAGTCGCCCATGGACCTCCACCCTGCCGGCCTCCACCGCGCCCGACCATGGCCTTCTCTCTTCTCTTCTCCGCGTCGCTCTTCTTCCCGACGGCTCGTCCCACCTCGGGCCGACCCCGTCCATGAAATTTTGGGGGATGGGGTCGCCCCGCATCTCACGCGAATATTCGCGTGGAGGCCGTCCCGCTCCACTTCGCCTCCGAACCAAACAGGGTTGATCCCGGGACCATCCCACTTAGTCCTCCCAACCAAACACACGGTTAGAGGCGAGATAGCTGTAGTCTGTCAAGGGCCAGCTAGTTTGATCGTCTTGGGCCTTGGGGCAATATGTGGTGACGAAGATCTTCGTGTCGATGTGTCTATAATAAGACTACCCACAACAGAGAGAGTTGAAGCATCGAGGAGAGCCACTATCTGTGTACCGATGCTGAACAAAAACTTATATGGCTCGAGTCATCTACTTTTCTCGGTGCTGAGTAAATAAAAAAAAATATTTTCTACCAGCGTTTATCACTATCCTGCACACAGAGCACACAACTTCTTTCTCTGGACGGAAACCAGCGTTATCAGACGCACATGCATTCTCAGCATCGATGCCGATATTGTAGGGACTCTACTGTTTTGGGCATCGGCGTGAACCCCGATCGCCCTCGGTGCGGTCTGTGCTACTGACTGTGGACCATGACATCATTTTAAACCACCCCACGGTAAAACTGGGGCCACACGTCAGCTGTTGGTCCGCACGAAAGCACTGTCCGGATGGTCCTTACCTGATTTGTTTCCGGCGTGAACTGGGAGGGAATCGATTACACTATGGGTAGTCTAAGGCTGAGGTGTGTTCCATGTTTTATTTTATTTGAGAACTGTTCAAGCTTTGGTTTCATATCCATGGAATGTGGCTCATTTTTTAGGAACTGGTTGCAAGGGTTATACCAAATAACACGTTTTCAAATTTGAGTGCGAGTGTTGTATATTGACCTATATGGCTAAGTAGGACCAATGATATTGTTTTTTATAAGAAAAGAATACAGTCTTAAATACATGTTATGTTCACAGGACTCAATTTTGATCTTAATTATAGAAGGGAAGTGTTCGGCGACAATGGAGTGTGCTTGCGATTTATTGGAAACAACTGTGTAATTGAGTTCTTGGTCAACATGGGTGGATGTTTTCTTACTGATTTGGTGTTTAGGCCTTGTTTGGTAGGACCCTTCCGGAGAAGTCAGAGCCAATTTGAAGGAGCCAAAACGGCTTTGTGTCCTTCTTTTTTTTTACTAAATATAGCAGCATATAGCTCCTCTTAGCTACTAAACCATTTGATAGGGCTCCTCCTCAGGAGCTAGTGCCGGAGCCATACCAAATGGGGCCTTAGTTTGCCGTTTGAGTTGTCTCTTTTGTTTACAAAGTTATATTCTTGTTTCAAGCTTTTGCCTTTTGGATAGAGATCATAGCATTGTAATAATAAATGGTTGTGGGTAAAACTCTTGTCGAGATCAGAATATATTTTTTTTTTCTTAAAAAATACTAGAGAGAGAGGATATATAGATTTACCTTTTTGTTTTCTAGGTCCTACCTCCTATTAGAAAAAGAAAGTTAATTACTGAATATATTACTGAACTCTCTGAATTTCATTCTGGCATGTTTGATTGGTAGTCACGCTAGCGAAAGCACTTGGGAAAAGCTACCGTATGATAGGACCCCACCGCTTCTTAGAAAATAAGCTTTATATCCAAAAGCTATTTAAAACAACTCCATAATTCGGTTTTGTTGCAATAAAATAAAATAGAACAACTCTCTAAATATAAGCGTTAGGTAAATCTCTTCTCCACGAGGTTTTCGTGCAATCTCCGTCTAGTTTTTGAGTTTTAGCAAGCTATAACGACCGGAGAAAGGTAAAAGTAGAGCTTTGTTTTTATTTTCCTTATTTAGCGTAATCATATATAGGTTTGCCTGGTGATCTTTAAGGAGTTTTTGGAGACTCTAGCTTGGAGAAGCAAATTAATCTTCATCGAGAAAAACAAAGTGATACTGATAATAGAGGGCGAGCTATCTCTACAGACTTCACGTCAACCTGCAGCAACTTGCAGAGGGAGATAAGCAAGGAACAAGGATGGATGATGGATGGACGGGATGGCTTCGTTGGCGGGACACACAGCACCGCCAACTTGAGGCTCCGGCTCCACGCCAAAAGCAGGGGCGCGTGCAACTTGCATTGGGCCTCGATTTCTCAAGTGGACAAGTTCATACGGCGTCGACCTCAAGGCCCGAAGCGTACGTCGGCTCAGTCGGACGCCGCATTTCTCTCATTTGTTTCTTCTTTGGCCCGCCTGGTCGTTTAACCTTGCTGGCTCTTCCTACGCTGTTCGATCGGCCACTCATTTTTGTCCCTCACTCAGTACCATGCCTGATCTCCGTGTGACATGGGCAGTGCATGTCTATTTGGGCGAGGATCTCTGTGGCAGCCGGCTGCGCACGTACTATGTATAGTGGGCGTGGTCGCGCGCCTCGGCGGCTGGATGGATGCGCACCACACGAGTGGCGCCGTGGGTGGACAAGTTAGCGGCTGCAGCCTGTAGGGATGGGAAATTGGGAAGCCGGGAAGGACTCGTGATCAGCTGCTTCGAGCGTTAGCGAGACTTCCAGACGCAGGCTGCTACAGGTCTACTTACAGCCCATCTACGTCAGGCGGTAGTAGCTACACCTTTGTTCAACGAAGCCCGAAGTCCGGGTTCAAGGGGATCGCTCTACTGTGCGTGAGATTCAGCCAGCTTTGTTTGTCTCGATCGGTGGCTGCTAGCTAGCTTGCGTGAACGGGAACCCAACCGGGCGGGCGGCCGACATGGCCTGGTCCGTCCGCCGACGAGCGCGCGGGCGTATGAATCTGTGCTTTGCTTGTTCCCGCGGTAGCGCCCGCAGTCTCGCACGGTGGTTCGCCGACTAGCCGTCAACTGGCAGTTTGGTATGTCAAAAAAGAAAACTGGCATTTTGATGGGCATTTTCTTGACCTTTAACCTCAAGTGACTGCTGGAGCCGATGCTGCTTGATGGAAGTAGTCGTCCCCCGTCACACAACTCATTACGCGTGCTTGTGCCCTCCTGACTGGCCGACTCCTGAGCCAACTACCACGGCCAATGGAAGACACAAGAAGGAACATACTAGTACGGAGTAGGTCTTCCAATAATATAGCCATGTTCTGCGGCTCTGACTTCTCAGCGAAACCATAAGTGCTTTTCTCTCACAATAAATCAGTATAAGTCAAATTTTAGCAAAACGAACAGGTCACATTCGCTTGAACTTATCAGTCATGATATAATATTTTTCTCTCACAGAAAATCAATGAACAGTGCTTTTCAGCCGGTGAAACGAACAGGGCGCGCACGTTACTTGCGAAACTATCATGAGCCACCGTACCTATACTCATCTCCGATCCGTACGTACATGAACGATGGGCCCAAATGCAAGCAGCCGCACCCGTCGTCGTCCCGTACGTCTTCTCCGAATTCGAACGTGCAAATGTGCAATGAATGAAGTAACGGAACGCACCAACAGTCCAAGTGGTTAGATATTCCAGATCCTGCGATCCAATTGGCCAGCCGATCGAGCAAGCCAGGGTCGGTCGTCACCGCCAGCTAGCTGACCAAGGCCATATATTCCAAATCCACTTGGTTTATCTACGCCGTTTGGCGGCTATTCTTGGAGCAGTTTTGTCCGTGAGAATTATTACTATTGTTTAATTCAATTTGCATATATTTTGGTCAAACCAGATAAGAATTACATCTCCATTTGCACTGTGAAAAAACTTCTCTCTGTTCCATCAAAAAAACTTCTATGCTCCATGTTAGAATCATTCTACAATCACTTCACATGTTCCTCAACATGTCCCCCACTACAATCACTCTATTAGAAAATTAGAATTGGGGAATGAAGATCAACCAAACAGGCCGTCCTACGCATACACTTTGGTCTTATTTGACCGCACTTTAATCCACCCCAATTCACTTATATTAGAATGGATTAAATAAAAAACTAGCTAATTTTTTAATTGCAATCCATTCTAATACATGTGGATTGTGATTTATTCTATTCCTATATATTCTTCTAATTTTCTTCCGTCACAAACCCACATTCATCATCTAATTTAGTTTGTCCTGTTTTACATTGTTTTTTAATTTAATCATTTACTATATCTCAACTTTTATGTAGATTGACAATTCAAGATTAGTACCACTATCTAGATCCATTAAAAACACTACTTTTATATGGTCCAACCTTTTCATTAACTTAATATTTTTTATTATGGATATTACAAATTAAAATTTAAACAGTTTGATTTACAACAGACCTGTAGATAAACTACTTATATTTTTCTGTCCGAGGAAGTATATTCAAACAACTTTGGCACATTGCGATGGTGACCATCACCAAACTAGCGGTCAGCAGGACTACTCCGTGGAACCACCTGCAGCCAATGGTAACGCACATGCACGGACACACGCTTCACCTCCATCTACTATCTATCGAAAAGAAAAGCGCGCGCACAAGTGCACACAATGTACTGTCGGCGCCACCAACATTTATGATTTATATCTAGTACTACTATAACGACTGTTTTAATTATCTGAACACTGTGTCGAATAGGGTACTAAAGCAGATAGATCTAGTAAGCAATTGCTCCTTTCTGAGCCACACCTTTCGAATCGAACGGCTCTGTGCTGATACATAAGTCGGCTCAAGCTATTTTGTTGTGAGAGAAAAATATTGTAGATTCTAGCTGATAAGCCGGCTGATAAGTTCAAACGAACAGAGCCAAGTCAATAAAATGCGTACGTACGCATGCCAATATATATGTATAGCCGGCATTGGCAAACTATCCGTCCCCATTCAAAATGAGTCTGTCTACTGTATAACCATGTATTTTATATAATTTCAACACAACTTTTTTGCAACATAAGATTAAGATCCACCAGCCTTCATCCTTCTTCTACCTCTAGCCTTCTTCTACCTTTAGACAATTACAAGATCACATATCTACATATCACAAATCACATATCACATAAAATAATTTTTTTCATGGAAGGACAAATTACAGAGGGGTTGGTCAATTCCCTGCCGTGAGGCCCTGCCGTCGCGTCATGGGTCGTCAGATTCGCGTTCGCATCATGCTCGTGAGGCCTGGCCATCGCGTCATGGGTCGTCAGATTCGCGTTCGCATACGCGCATACCTGGAAGTCTCCGACTTGGCAGATCTGACGGACGCAAGAAACCCAGGCAACGATCCGGTGGACTAAAATCCATGTGTTTTTTTTTTTTGCTAAAACACCCATGTGTTGTATAGTATTTCTGTTCAAAATATACACCGTACCAATTTGTCATGTGGCCGGCAACTTTGAATCCTATACCCAAATATATATATATAGTACAAACAAGTTATGCAGGGAAAAGCGCCCGAGAAATTTAAATATGGACAATGCAAGAAGATAAAAAGGCGTCACTGCATGTTGCTAGACTAGCCCCGTTCGCTTCGCTGAAAAAATAAGCCGAAATACTGTTCTGGCTAATTTGTTGTGAGAGAAAAGCACTATCGTAGCTAAAAAAACAAGCTGAAAAGTACGAATTATAAGACAAACGTTTGTTTCGAAATTTATTTCGAATCCAAAAGGTTGAGGGCGACTGTCGTTTATATGATTCTATGATCATGGATGGCAAGACCTGTCCTGGTTGTTACATCCCGTTGTTATAATTTCCCACGATGTTTTTGATCGATTTAAGTAATGCTGATGATCAGCAATTAAGATGGATCATTTAGCCTGTTCGTTGGTTGATTTCTGGGCTGATAAATCTGGCTGGTGCTGGTTTGTTGTGAGAGAAAAACACTGTTGGCTGACTGATAAGTCCTAGCTGAAATCAACAAGCGAATAAACTGATTGTATGAAGTCTTATTTTACAGGTCAAAATTAATAGTTGCAGTCTGTTAAGCACCATTTGATCTTATTTGGGGGCACGGTGAGATTTGTTTTCTAGTGTACCCAAGACTCGTGTGTTTGGCATGCAGAAATGTTTTCGTCTTCTAGCCTGGAACACAAGAATCAATTCCAAATTCCAAACGTGTTGCGCTACTAGATTGAAGCGACAAAAGACCGGTTTTGCAGGAGAATCACTTTTGTTTCGCTATCAACTTCTGTGCTAACAATTATGTTTTCTTTAGTTGTAATCTCTTTTTGGTGCTACAAGCTAAAATGGGTTGTATTTTAAGTTGTCCTTTGTCCACAAAAAAGTTAGAATTTTTTTTGGAAATATACATTTAATGTATGTATTCTCATGGATTAAATTACTGCACCAGCCTTATTTGGGTGACAAGTAAAAGTAATAACAGTGGTATAGGGACCTATTTGGCTGGTGGTCACGCTTGTCACACATGCATCTCCCAGCCTTCTGTACTTTGTATTTTTGTCTCAATATTGATAAAGACACGACACATGCCATTGATATCAATGGACACATCACAAGCTGTGTAGAGAGCACCTCAGAACAACCAAAGGATTACAGGTACGTATAATATATGCTGTTTCTGCATGAATTGTGGAACCTTTTTTCCCCGCAAAATTAACAAAGTGGCGTGTAGGCCCAACGTGTTGATCTTGAACCTATTTCTCAGTGAAGATAAAAAGCACTTGGCAAAGGCCAGGTGATACGATGATAGGAACTTGCACGCTGCTTTGGAAAACGTTGCCTGCTTTCATTTCTAACTGTTCTTTTTTTGGAGTAAATAAATGAAAAACTACAACCGGGGAAAATTGAAGTGATAGCATCAACATGCTGCAACTTGCCTAGTGCAAGCACAGGGACGGGAACGGGACGGATGGCTTGGAAAACCGGAGAAGAAACAAGAAACACGGCCACTCGGCCAGGGCAGGCAGGAGCCACACACAATTGCACATGCACGCACTCCACGGCAAAGGCAGCGCGCGGTGTGCAAGTGCAACTGCAACTTGGGCTGCTGCCGTTTCTATTTTAGCCGCACCGTATATTCCAGAGCGTACGCCCCGTTCGCTTCAGCTATATTTCAGGAACAGTTTTTTCTTATTTCTGCATAAGCATCGGTATAAACCAAAATTCAGCATAAACGAACTGGGCCTTAGACGTGGTCTTCGTCGCGCCCACGCACCGCCGGTCGCCGTCTGTGATCCCAGTGATCCGTGCTGGCGATGGCAATTGGCAAATCGAGGGCGCGGTTGTTGTTGGCCGATGGGGGCGCCACTGCACCTCACTCCCTTTCGTTCCATCTCTTCATTTGACCGTATCCTCCTCGTCTACGTGGATTGCGGGTGCAGACGTGCCTCTTCCGTTCGATCACTCGATGGAAAAAAATTATATGGAAACCGTATCCGTAGTTACGCCATGCATACATGCCTTGATGACTGACACTTGTTGGTATTTATGGTGCATACGGGCATACAGCGGATGGGCGTGGCCGCGTGAACGACCTTAGCTGGAGCCGAGTCTATTTTTAGGAGAGGACCACTCCTTGGCTCGCGTTGGATCGTTGAAGTCCGACACGTGGAGGCATCCACGCCATGTATGCATGGCGCAGCTATGGATACGGTATGTATAGAATTTTTTTTTCCACTCGATGCAAGCGTAACTAAGTAACTAACCCACACCAGCGCCAAAGTCTCATTGGGCCTCACGTGTCTATCTCTTTCTACTCATTTAGTCCGGGGCACAAAATGGGACCTTGGATGCAATAAAATTGAACGGAGTACAATTTCAACGTTCCATTTGCAAATGATGCTTTTATTATAGGGGTGTGGCTAGCACCCGAACGTCCGGACGCTAGCCCCCGTCGGGATGCCTGTGCCGCTGCCCCCTGTCTCGCGTCTCGCCTATTGCACCCG
The DNA here is from genome assembly GCA_904845875.1 of Miscanthus lutarioriparius. Lineage (NCBI taxonomy): Eukaryota > Viridiplantae > Streptophyta > Magnoliopsida > Poales > Poaceae > Miscanthus > Miscanthus lutarioriparius. Next base: position 17,730 of record CAJGYO010000036.1, on the reverse strand, counting down.
CCTGCAAGCACGTGGGGCCCACCGATGCCAGTGGGGACTATCTCCGCCTTCCCACGCCTGACACCGAGACATGATAGCAAAAAGGCAAGGAGGGAGATGCAACACTCGATCTAGTTTTGAAACATCCAGATGCAACAGTTGCAATATACGACTGAAAACAAATGAAACATTTGAAACATGTGTCTGAAATACTTACAAAAACACCTGAAAAACACTTGAAACTATGGTAAACATACGCAACATCCAGATAAAACACTTACATCATCTGTGTGAAAACATTTGCAACATCCAGATAAACACACTTGCAACATACGTTGAAAAAAGCCAGATGAAACATTGAGAACAAGAGCTTGCAACATACGTGTACAACCATTGCAATATATGCAACATCCTGATCTACTTTTGCAACATCCATATAAAACACTTGCAACATACATCTGAAACATTTAAAACAGACACTTGCAACATGCGTTTTCACCCTTCTTCCGTATGACGCAAAAGCGGGAACGTTATGCTGCTTTGGTAGTGGCTGATTCTTGCGCTACCACCGGCTTGGCTTGCAACGACGCCCCTCTCGGCCGTTTGGCACTGGTGCGACGAAGGACGAAGCACGACAACACGGCGGGGGACGGAGGCGCCGCTGCACTCACCGAGCACGCGCATGGAGCTCGGAGGCGGAGGGTGAGGCACCGGCAACCGGGTTCGACAACAGCTGCAGTCGGTGCGGCGGCTGGTAGTGTACCTCACACGGAGGACTCCTCTCCACGGGAGACGGAGGTGCCACGGGGATGGGGCGCCGTGGGAGATGATAGCGGCGGCGGCGCTAGAGTCGTCGGCGGCGACGGGATCTGTGAGCGAAGCGTGGCGGATTGGGACGTTCGGACTGCTGCATGGCACCGTGAAGCCACGATGCAGGGTGCGGAATAGGGGAGATGAGCTTCCGTGGGGATTTGTTATTTTTTTAGACGAACGGCGTATGCGGCAGTGAGTGGAGCGAGACGTCTGGCGTTGCGGACATCTTAAATGGTAGCATTACCGTTATTCTAGTGTCCTACAAGCAGGATGGACCCAAGATCGTTACACATGTCATTTACGGCTATAAGCCCAGTTAAAGCTTAAAGAAACTGCCGTCTATGACCCAACAAACGAGCCCACTAAGTACCTAAGCCCGACGAAAATACAAGCCTTAGAAAGCCCAGGTAAGATATAAAGACCTCAAGTCCAGAGCGAGAGAAAGATTTCAGCCCACCAAGCATCAAGCACCACAGCCCAGTAACCCGTCTTGCCTGGCCGTCCCAAAACCAGCTAGCCCGTTTTCTCGGCCTGCCTCGCGCAACTCGTCCCAGCACACCGCCGTCGTCCTCGCTCACCTCGTCCGTCCTCGTGAGCTCCGCCTGCCCTCCCCACTGCCAACCTACTGGACAGCCCCAGCCATCTTCCCCCGCCTGTATACAGTTACAAAAGCTTGGCACTCGCATGCTCTTCGCCCCCTCGCGCCTACCGCTGCCGCGACTCCCGCCTCGCGGCCTCCGCCTAGCTCCGGGCTCCCCAATGGCCTCCACGCTCGCCGTCCTCAGGCCCTCTGCGCCGGCCCCGCTCGCGGGGCGCCGGGCCCGGGCTGCCGCGCCGGCGACCGCGAGGGTGGCGCTGTCGTCCAGATCTAGGTATTCGTCGGCCAGGGTGTCCCTTGGCTCCGAGGTTGCAGTGGGCGCCGACGCGCTCTTCGCCGACTATAAGCCCACCACCACTTTCCTCTTCCCGGGCCAGGTACGGTGAGGGTGAGGCCCTCTTTTTGTAAGTTGAGGGCCGTGTGCACGCGCGTGTGGATTACCCACATGAGTAAATTCTTTGAATGGTTATCACTATACGATGGTTCATGCAAGAGAATGTCTTAACTTTGGAATTGAAGCCTGGCAATGAATGGTCACCTTTTTGCACGTTTCAGTAAACGTACATCAAAATTTGGCCACAGAAGTTTCTGTTGATTTATATTTTGGTGCTTTAGTGCTGCTGTAATTGCATAATTCTGAGTTACTATAAATAAATACCTCTACCGTTCTCCAAAAAATAAATAGTAGTACCTTTGAGTCATGCCGACATCATTACGCCTGTCTCCTATTCGCCTGTCCATTTATTGCTGGATGCTTTGATTTCAGGGTGCCCAAACCGTTGGAATGGGGGCAGAAGCTCAGAGTGTTCCAGCAGCTACCAAATTGTTCAACCAGGCAAATGAAATCCTGGGGTATCTCCAAACCTCTGATAGTATCTACGCGTTTTCTGTCTCTCCTGCGCTTGCAGTACTTATTTATAGTCCACGAACGCTGAGTCGCTCACCTTCCAAGGAAAATAATTATAGTGCTCATGCTAACTTGTTCCTTTCATACTGGTTAATATAGATATGATTTGCTGGATCTTTGCACCAATGGGCCAAAAGAAAAGCTTGACTCAACAGTGATCAGTCAGGTATGTGGATTTCATAGTCCCAAGTAATTTGCACCAGTGCTGCCATGCATAGTTAATTCATTTTCTTTTCCATGCAACTTATTTGCTCCTGCTAAATGTGTCCCACCAAAATAAGTTTCCTGATCCATATAGTGTAGTTTGTAGTTTATATGCTTGGCTTAGAAATCCCAGATTCTAAGAGCATCTCCAAGAGTTTCAAAACACACTCCCAATCTTGATTTTTTGGCAAGATTGAAAAAACCCTCTCTCTCCAACAACTCCTTATCTCAACTCCCATTCCATGCGGAAATATACGCGTGCATATCCATCGGCCAATTCAGAGGTGGAAGGATGTGGGGAGGAAAAGGAGAAAGAATAGGTTTCCCAATGCAAATTTACAAGAGAGAAAGGAAGTATAAAAAGTGGCTGGGGTGATTTGGAAATAATCGGGGATTCCTGATGCAAAATTACCTTCTACCTTTAGGAGTGAGATATTGGAAATGGTTGGAGAAAGGCAACAAATATGCTCCCTACTTCTTTTAGCAACTTGGAAAACTCATTGATTTACCAATTGTTTTTTTAGGAACTATTGGAGATGCTCTATTGTGCAGTTCTTAAGCAGTGCCCTCCTCTGGTTTGGTTACCAATACTTGCATTTTGGAGCTTGCAATTGTGGTCAGGATCCCCAGAAATTAATTTGTTGGTTTTATTTTAAATAAGATATATTGTATATTTGTATGAGTAAGGGCATGCATAATGCAAGATGCTTAGACATATATGCTTAAGAAGAGAGAATGTTGTCATACCACTGAGCATCTGTGTGTTCCTACAATGCAAACAGATGCTTAGGTAGATTTAACCTCCTCCTTGACACACATTAAGCATTGGTGCTAACTTAAGCATCTTATCCACCTTCAAGCATCGGGTGCTATGGTTGAAGAAAAAGTTTTTTGTTAAGCATCTCCTCTAAGCACCTCCATTGTACATGCTCTAAGACTGCATAGGATTATTCCTTTGAATTACAGTTTTTTGCAGTCTTGTCAATTAAGTGCTATGTTCTGCCTGCTGAATAGTTCTTTTGCAGCCGCTATATATGTTACCAGCCTTGCAGCAGTAGAGGTACTACGTGCACGCCGATGGGGGCCAAGATGTGATTAACTCTGTAGATGTTACATGTGGTCTCAGTTTGGGAGAATATACTGCTCTTGCATTTGCTGGTGCTTTTAGGTACTCCATTCGTTCTATCCAGAAGCACCTTGTTTGTTATGTCAAACCATGTCCATCATGGAATGAACAAAGCGTACATGATAGTCGTACTTTTGCAGCTGTAACTTGGATTTTATAGTATATCAACTATGCACAGTTGCACACTAACACATCCTGTATCACCATGCAGCTTTGAGGACGGACTGAAGCTTGTCAAGCTAAGAGGAGAAGCTATGCAGGTTTGTCTACAGAAACACTAATAGATAATTTGTTTGATTTTGTAGATTGAATTCTAATGTTCATTATCTATGGTGGATGTAGTCTACGGTAATGCTAGTAGATTGCTTGCTTGTTTGGTTTTGTAGATTGATTTCTAATGTTCATTATCTGTGTAGGATGCTTCAGATGCTGCCAATAGTGCGATGGTTAGTGTGATTGGTCTGGATTCAGAAAAGGTGCAAGAACTATGTGATGCTGCTAATGAGGAAGTAGATGAAAATGAAAGAGTTCAGATAGCAAACTTTCTGTGCCCTGTAAGTGCTTTATCTGATGCTGTTGGTAACCTCGTATGCTGGCTCTTGATTGATATGAAATGAAGTACATAAAAATACATTGCAGGGGAATTATGCAGTTTCTGGTGGTGTAAAAGGTATTGAAGTAGTTGAAGCCAAAGCAAAGTCCTTCAAGGCCAGAATGACGGTTAGTGTTCCAAAAATGTTTTGCTTGAATCATATTTATTGAAATATTATCTATAATTTTATATGGTTAAGCATATTACAGTTTTCAGTTATTCTGCCTCCCATTCTCCTTTTTGTTTCAACAATCTTAGTATCTTACCAAAGGAATTTTCATGCTTAACCATTGTATTTCCAGGTTCGGCTAGCTGTTGCTGGTGCTTTCCATACAAGCTTCATGCAACCAGCTGTTTCAAGGTTGGAATCTGCGTTGGCTGCCACTGAGATTAGAACACCTAGAATCCCGGTCATCTCCAATGTTGATGCGCAGCCCCACTCAGATCCTGACACCATCAAGCAGATTTTAGCGCAGCAGGTGAGTTCTATACCAAAACTTGAATTCTTACTGCAGGCTAGGCTTGCCAGTTTCTAGGGTGAAGTGATTTTTGACGGTTGCATGGCTCTGACCGACCTGCACAACAGGTAACCTCTCCAGTGCAATGGGAAACGACTGTTAAGACTCTTATGGGCAAGGGGCTTGAGAAAAGTTATGAACTCGGACCAGGAAAGGTAAGTGATTAGTTTCCTGTTTGTGATTTATTTATTGTTTAGTAATGTTTCCTGAGTTATAGCAGTTTTTCCAAGTTAGTATAGCAGCTTGAAGGATTCTTAATAACCGAACTCACTAGTAATGCTCTTGAATTATCCTTTTGTTTTTCTGGCATCCAGGTTATAGCAGGTATTCTCAAGAGAATCAACAAAGGCGCTAGCATTGAGAACATCGGGGCTTGAAGGTCAGAGATCTGAAGAATTCTTGATGGAACTAAGTTACACAACAGAGGATTAGCCCCTGTCGGGTGAATATGAACCTACAGCCATTATTGTGGAACGAAGTTTCCACTCATAGAGTTAGCGATTTTTTGTTACTTTTTTTTACCTTCGTGGTTGAATTTTGATCTTGATGTAAAATTGACACTTAAACTTGTCTGGTCTAATGATTATATGAACAGTGTGTTTTTCACAGTATTTGAATAACAAGCACATCCGTTTGGTGAAGTTGTGTCCAAATTCAATGTCGTTCCTGTCGGTGTTTCGAGTTATCACCGATTTGAGTAAATTTTGTATTTATGCTTTGGTTTGATGGTGTGCTAAGAGGATACGAGGTTTATACTGGTTCGTTCGGAAAAGTCTCTACGTCCGCCGTCATTCACGCTCATGTTAATAATAGAAAGTTTATAATAGGGGTTACAAACAAAGCGAGAGAGAAATGATCCCAAGTTTCGATAGGAGTGAACGGGTCCGAGAGCTCGCTGTCGCCGTACCGTATGTTCGTGTCGTGTTTATCTCGTGGTTCGGTCTCGATGGGTCGATTGATCTAGCTTGAATCAGATCTCCTTCATGGGACACCTGCTTTTTTTTTATAGGCCAAGGGAAAGCACGGGTTACAAATGGAGGAAAAGAGAAGAACGAGAGAAGAATGCCTTCGTGGATCGCTTCTGTGCCTCTTCTCCTTCATGTGGGTCCCGCCGATCCTATAGATGTCAACAGAGGACAGCACTCACGTCGTGGCCTCGTCCATCACTACGCCATCTTGCGCGCAAGCGCCGCATCTCTGGTCATGGCGTTCCATTCTGCTCCTATGGACATCGTGATGAACCGACGCTACTGCCGGCCTTCAGACGATGGTCGACAGAATCAAAGACTGCAGACGCCTGACGCCGTTTCCTCGACGTGAACCCTCAGGTATGGCCCGTTATGGCCACGGGTTACATCGGGGCGTGCCGGTCTCTTCCTTGTGTCGAAGTTTTGACCCAAGTCCATACGCTGGACCTAGAGTGGTTGACGGCGGATAGGACCCCTTGGACGAGGGAGGGCCTGAAACCCAAGGGTTGGGCGAGAAGGAGCCCATGGCCTCGGGTTCAAAGTGGAGGCGAGCCCTCCCGAGGCTCAGGTCGAGGCGGAGCCTGCGCTCGGGTTAGGCGAGGCGGCTCCGCGGTCTCGGCTCCAAGGCGAGGTGAGCCCTCCCTGTCAGGTCGGGCGAGATGGAGCCCGCACTTTGACTGGGGTCGGTTGGAGCTATAGTCGCGCTCTTGACTACTCGGATGAATCAATATTGATGACCATTAGCTCCTCTTCAAGTACCCTAGTATTGGTCCCCCACAAGCCCCCCGAGCCTGCGGAGGAGTAGAAAACTCCTTCTGAGGCTTTTCCAATGGGAGGACTCGAGGGCCTTGTCCTTCCTTTGTCACCCACTTCAAGCATGTCTTAGGGACGATGATTCTCTTTAGTCGCGATCTCGACCCTCAAGGTATAGCCGTGAGATTTAGTGGTTCGCAAAAGGTCTTTCCTAATTTGAGAGATTCTACGGGTCTCTGTTGTTGCGACCGCTGCTCGGGTCTCCTTGCGAAGTCTAACTTTCCTCGAGCCCCCACCTCATGCAGTGGTGGGTCCGATCGAGGGTCGGTTCGTCTTTGTGATCGTTTTCCCTCAAGCGTTTTTTTCGATAAAAACGGAGGGGTTGTGCCGTGCCATGATTTTCCTCTATGGACGAATCATGGCACTCCTTTGAGTCATTAAGGCTAGTCCTGTGGGCCCCAAAGATCCCGCTCACGAGGGTCCGGCTTAGGTCACCGGTGACCGACTCCAGATTCTCAAATGGGTCAATCCATATAGTTCTCGGTCTGCATTCGATCGGTCCCGAGGGCTATCTCGCCTTTCTTTGAGGAAAACCATAGATCGTGATCCGGCCGAGACTCAACATGGGCCGGGATGCCCACGGCGCTCGTGCGCCCGGGTACTAGCTGCTAGCGGGCCCATCCCTTTCCACCCCTCACTCTTAGGGTGCCCCGAAGCGGCCATGAACCCGTCAGTAGGCCGGCTTTCAAACTCCAGGGCCCGAATGGGCCGTAGGAGCGTTTTTAGCTCTATATCCCTCCTTACCTACCTTGCTTCTTGGCTTATCGACCGGGCGAATCATTATCCCAAGGTGTCCTTCAAGGGCACGCCTAGAGGTTGCGTGCGCATGATCTTCGGAGGGAGATGTCGTGTCGTGGCACGGCGGGTGCTTGAATCTAGGTGGATGGTTCGCCTTCTCGCCCCGCTCCGCCTTATAAATAGTGGCCTTCCCCTTGATGTCTCTGCTCACCAAAACCGCAATCTTACCTTCTCTTTTCTCCGCCGCCATTTCAAATCGGCCGTGGCTTGCTAGTTCGCCATCAAGCCCTAGATCCATAGTCTCCGCCTCTTCCGCCGCTGAGCTCGCATCCATCCGCCCCCATCTCCAATGGATCCATGGTGCTGTTCTAACATCACCTCCCAACGCATGGAGGGCCTCGGCCCATCGCGGTCTTCTCCGCGCGACGACCTCGGCCGAGGATCGGTTATCGCTGGCGACGAGGATTCGCTATCGCCGCGACGGCTTACATGGTGTCATTCGCCCACTTCCACGAGCGTGGGCTGCAACCCCGCCCCACAAATTCCTCCGGGTCTTTGCACTTCTACAAGATCGAGCCAAGATCATCTCAATCCCAATGGGATCCAAAGACATGGCGGCGTTTGTCGCGCTATGTAAAGGATTCCCCGGGATCGACCCCACTTCAACTTGTGGAGGTATTTCTTCGCCACCTCCGTAAGAAGAGGGAGAAGGTGGCGGCGGGGAGCTACACATGCCAATGGGGTGCGCCAAAGATCCAACTTTGGAACAATCGGGTCGACGAGTACCCGTCCATGTGGCTCTCGGCGTCCAACAAGGGCCGGCACTTTTCGTAGTGGTTCTACCTCAAGAATGACGCCATCGCCCCTCTATCGGAGTTCATCGGCGCGCCGATTGAAGAGGCCCTGTGAGCAAAGGAGGAAGTGGGCGTCCCGACAAGGACAAGAGGAAGATCTCGAGACCACATCGCCGCATCCACTTCCTAAAGGAGAACGGCCTAAAGGGTCGGGCGCCATCGGGGCTTACCACGCGAGGAGGGTGGCGCCATTGATGACGCGCGCGCTTTCGCTATATATGCGATGGCGCCCGAGGCATCGTTCGACGGAACGGCGCTCGCCAAGGGAATGCTCCCCAACTCCAAGATCGCACAACGCATCATGGAGGCGATGGAGCCTTTGTGGGACAACGCGGGTGCCGCCCTCGACTTCGCTCTTCCCCGGTGTCAAGGGCATCTCCGATCGGCCGAGCTGCCAAAGCTCGTTATCCTCGTAAGTTTCCTTTCTTGCCTTCTCTTCAATTGATTTCCTGACCCCGTGAGACTAACTTTGAGAGGGGTGGGACCAGCCGAGGACCTCATCCTCACGGATCACCCAAGGCCATTGCCATGGGATTCGGCCGTGAGGGTGGCGAATCGCGCCAAGGCGAGCGGCTGAGGAAGGCAAAGGAAGACAAGAAGAGGAAGAAGTTGTGGAAGTTGTGAGGTGCGGGAACGAGGGGAGGACACTGACGACGATGATGATGGTGATGACGATGAGGTGATGGAGGTAGTCGATTTATATCGAGGGGACAACTGGAGAACGAGGATGCTTGATGGTGTTGGTTCGTCCTTGCAGGCGCCGGGACCCTTCCCGCTCCATGGAGGGGGAGGTACGCCTAGGAAGCCGATGGAGGCGGGACGCACTGGCCGGCCTACCCTAGGAGCCAACAAAGGCGGCGGCTCGCCATCGCGCCTGAGGGGCCAAGAGGTGGGTGGCTCCGCCGTCGTGCCCCCAAGAGCCAAGGGGAGCGGAGCATTCGCCAACATGCCCCAGAGGCTACCAGTGGCGAGCCTCCTCCCCAGGAGCAGGCGTGCTCGAACGGCCTCGTTCTGATAAGGCGAAGCAAGGGTCAGGGGGTTCATCCCCCAAACGCGTTTTCCGCCCGACGACGCCGAGGTGAGTTGTCAATTCCACTGTTTTTTCCTGTTTTAGTCGGATCTCATCGTGACTTATGTTTTTCATCCCTTGCAGCGTCGACAGTCAGCGGATGCCTTTGGCGCTAGCGCCGAAGAAGAGCATCACCCTCCAATTGCGGTGGCGGCCATAAATGCAGTGTCATGCTCTGCTTTTGGACGGAGCGGCACCGAAGATGATCGTATCACCGACCGGTTAGGCGTCGCCCATTGTGGCGCCTATGCCTCGGCGGGACATGTGGACATGGGTGCTCAAGGGGCGCCTTCAAAGGTCGCGGAGCAGTCGGTGATGGCCGTGATACCACTACCGATGGCGGGGCAGACGGGGATGCCTACCGCGCTTGTGGCGCCAACCATGGTGCGCGCGATGCAGCCAGTCGTGTCCCCGCTGATGTAGGTGGAGGTGGCGGCAGCCATGACAGACGGGTCATACCGGCACAACCGGAACGTCGCCGAGGCATCGGTGCGACTCATGCCATTAGCGCCCAAGCGACGGCGCCTTTGCGTGGTCGGGAGAGAGGTTCACGTCGCCGCATCACGACCCCTTCTATCATCGGAGGGGCCTGTGGGGACGCCACGATGAGAGGGGTCGGTGGCGCTTGGGGCTTTGGTGAAGTCATCCACAGCCGCTCGATGTCGATGGGCGCTGCTCACCCTCGCAGGCAAGCCCTTCTCGGTGGACGGATCCACAGGATCCGGTGTTGGCGCTTTTTACCCTTGACGATTCCGCGAAAGCATGGAGCGTGAGAGCCTCGACATAGGATCGTGTTCGTGCTCGAGACCACGACCACTTCACGGGCACATTGCACAATGTTGTTGTTCCCTCTGGCCGGGTATTGCTTGGTCCTGCCTCTTGCCCTTTTCTTCCTCTATATACTTTTTGTATCCTAACCATCGCCTCCCCTCAGCAGTCCCTTATAGCTCATAGCCGGGAAATCTTGGTTCCTTCACAACCAAGCCTAGGACCGCCTCATTGAGGAGGCAAGGTTACACGGGAGGTGATAGCTTAGCTCATCTTTGCCTAATAGAGGGTGGTCGAGCTAACAACCCTCACCAAGGAGGCGTACCAATCTTATGTCGCTGGGTGGTTGAGGCCCATCGGGATGCCGACAAGGCCAAGAAGGCGTTCGAGGCCTGGCTGGGCGAGGTTACTGAAAGGATGACAAAGAAGCCGCCTGTGGTGACGAAGGAGCGGGATGGGTTGCTCCAAAGGACGCCAAAACTCGACAATGATCCTTGACCTCCTCGGCAGGTTGAGAAAGAAAGGATCTCAAGCTAGGGCCGAGGAGAAGCTCGAGGCCTTAGAGAAAAGGGCGAGCTTGGATGCCACAATGGGATGAGCTGATCCAAATCTGTGGAGAGGCTCCACTTAGAACGCGACGTAGCTCACAAGGAGCATGACCAGTGCTTTCCAAGAGCATGACTAGGCCTGCCAAGAGTGCGATGACACACAGCCAAATTTGGCTCCCTCTAGGCCGAAGCTCAAAGCGCGATGACCTGAAGCTAGAGGCCGAGAGTGTTTCTACTGGTCTAGGCTGTGGATCTCACCGAGGTGAGGAGAAATATTTAGGTGGAGAGTGATGAGCTTGGTATCCCAGCGCCACCTCTCAGAGTGGTCTCATGATGACCTTGAGGTGGTGCGGTGGAGGGACCAAATGCCCCATCACTCATGCCGTCGAGATCACGGCTCAGTGCACCAAATTGAGAGGAATGCCTTTGGGCCAGGGTCAATCAGCCTTTTTGTGTTTGCTCATTCTCATTATGGAGACATCATCGATCTAGAGGCGATGGGCCATGGTAATGTGCTGGTTATTAAGTCCATGAGTTGGATGAGATGGAAACGGCGTGGCTCCCCCTTTCACGGACCTAGCTGGACATGATAGAAGGCATAGTTCTCCCTGAGGGGCTAGTTAGTTAAATAGGTCGAGCAATTGTTTTTGTAATAAGCGCATGTTCCGACCCTTGTGTTTTGTTTAAACAAGCTTGTTATTTTGTTTGAACAAATTTGTTCTTTCTCCCTCTTTATGTGAAAAAAGGTTAATGTGTTTCACCCTTCCTGCATGTTAAGACTATAGAGCTCGAGGTGTGGGCAGAGAACTTTGGTCATGCGGGTAAGCAAGAGTGCCATAGCCACCAGGGCATAGGTTTCTTGCAATCCGACCAACCTTACTCGATCATTAGTTTCCATGAAACCTTGCCCCTAGTTTTTTAACATGAGAAAGAGTCAGCACCTGACATCGCTTTTGGAAAGGGTATAAATATATGTCATTATCATCCCCAAGTGAGGCTCCCCCCTGCCATTGGTTGGGGTAGGGTTTCACTAAAGATCGAGGGACGATAACGAAAACTAGTAGGAGAAAGTGTCTCTTGTTTTAGAAATGTTATCCTTAGTTTTTTGTATGTATCCTCTCCTAGGATCTCGAGTCAGCCGCTTCTATGACCGCTGCCATGATTCGGTCTCCTTGCGAGAGTCCAACTTTCCTCGAGCTCCAGCATGTGGGGGTCCCGGCTGAGGATTGGCTCGTCTTTGTGATCGAGACCCCATCCGTGGTTTCCGCAACCGGAGGGGTTGAGCTAACGCACTTGCCTTGATGGTCTCTAGTGGCGCTCGATGAGCTTGCTAACGGGCATGTCCGAGTGGAATCTGGGTTCGCTGCTCATGATGGGGTCAGATAGCCTCATGTGGCATTCCACTACTCCTTAACCCACCTCCCGTGGATGCTCAAATCATTCAAAGACTCAATTAGGTGGCCCGTGGCCTCTCCTCATGGAGATTCAGGGGCTTGGCTCGAGGTTAGGATCAAACAAGAAGGTCAATATGACCTTGTCCGGCTTCTAAGCGAGTTGTGCAAAAGGCACTGGGGCTCATCTGTTTTTCTCCCTAGCTCTGCTTGATGTGGCGGCCTTGAGCTCCTTCGTGGGCCGGCCTTCGAACCTCGGTCACGGACTCTGAGTTGGGGCTCGGGCGGCTCGAGCCCCCGAGCCCCATTGGGCTCGATAGGGGTTGGCCAAGTTTTATGTGTCACCCCTTTCGTGCTTTCCACAACCTGAGAGGGTTGAGCTAACGACACTTGCCTCGATGGCTTGAGTGTCGCTCGCCAAATGAGCTCATGCATCATGAATGTCCTAGTGGAATCTGGGTCCATCATTCGTGATGGGGTTGGCATGGCCCTCATGTGGCATTCAATCTGCTCCTTAACCCGCCTCCGGTAGATGCCCAAGTCATTCCGAGACCGACTCAGTGGTGGCTGTTGGCCTCCCATCGATGGAGATTCTGTGGGCTCACCTCGAGGTTAGGATCGAACGAGTAGGTTGAGATGACCCCTGTCCACTTCTAAGCTGGTCGGCTGCAAGGTGACTGGGGGCTCATCTATGTTTTCTCCCTAGAGCCCTCGCGGTCGCCTACAAACCTCGGTCGGTCGCCGCTCATATCGAATGAGGACGACTACACTGTGTGTGACGCGACGCCGCCGTTGTGGATGCAACAATTGCAAATGCGATGCTTGGATGTATGGGATGAATGTATGATTGAATGTATGAATGCATGCATGAGAATGGATAAATGAATGCTTATGCACTAGAAAAGTAAAGTGGGGCATCCTCATCGTAACTTACCCATCTCTCGGCAAAGGGTCTGGAGCTAGTCGATCGACTTGGGTGACCTCTGGCCTCTCCTCGATGGAGATTCCATAGGTGGGCCCCTCCAAACCCTTCCTAGGAAGACAGAGGCTAAAGCTCAAAAGGGGACAAAACTCCTCGATCATGTTTGGTGAGCAAAAATGCCATAGCCGTGGGGCGAGGTTTCTTCTTGGTCCCACCAGTTTGACTCAGCTGCTTGTTTCCGCACACCTTGCCTCTAGGTTTTAGCGTGAGAAAGGGTCGAGCATGGAGAATGTCTACCGAATAGACACTCTTGCCAAATTTCGAGTGAGGCCTTCGACCCTTTGTCGTTGATAGGGTCTGGGTGTCACTTAAAGATGACCCGCCTCTGGCGCAAGCAGCCTCAAGCCGTCGGATCGACTTGGGTGACTCCGCTTGGCCTCTCCTCGATGGAGATTCCAATCGGGCCCCTCCAAACCCTTCTTGGGAAAGCGGAGGCTAAAGCTCAAGGTGCGGGGACAAAAAGTCTGATCATGATGGTGAGCAAAAACGTCGTGGCCGCTGGGGCGTAGGTTTCTTGCGGTCCGACCAGTTTTACTCAGCGTTTGTTTCCACACACCTTGCCTCTAGGATTTAAGCGTGAGAAAGGGTCAGCATAGAGAATGTCTACCAAATAGACACTCTTGCCAACCCTCGAGTGAGGCCCCACCCTTGCCATTGCTAGGGTGAATCGGTGTCACTTAAAGATGACCCATCTTCTAAGAAATGGCCCAACCCGTCCGATCGACTTGGGTGACCAATGGGCACAAGACTTACCTTGATGGCTCGAGTGACGTGGTTCATAGAGCTTTTACTTGGATATGTTCGAGTGGGATCCGGGTCCATCATTCAGAATAGCGAGTCGGCATAACTCGTGATGGGGCATCCTGCCGCTCCTTACCCATCTCTCTAAGATCGGCCAAGTCGTCCGATCGACTTGTGTGACCTTGACATAGGACTTATTTATGGAGATAGAGGATAGGACCATCCCCAAGAAATTAGTTAGGCGATAAACCAGCAAGTGGTGAACAAATAACAAGTGGACAAGCTCTTAAATTTTGTTATGGCAAACAGGTTTTAGCCCTTCTCCCCTTTTTATATAAAAGGTTAGTGCGCCCAAACTTTTCACTGTTAAGGCCGTAAAAGGCCGGGTAGGTGTGAACAAACTCGATCACGCCAGGTGACCAAAAATGTCGAGAGGTACTGGGGCCTAGGTTTCTCGTAGTCCCACCAGTTTTACTCATCGTTTGTATCCGCAACCCTTGCTTTCAGGTCTCAACATGAGAGAGGGTCAGGCACAGAGAATGTTTGCTAGGTGGATATACTCTTAAACGTGTACCGACTCTTTCCGTAGTTAAGGCTAAAAAGTTTAGGGTGTGGAAAAAACTCTGATCACGCTGGTGAGCAAAAACACCGTAGCCGCTGGGCATAGGTTTCTTGCAGTCCAACTAGTTTTACTCAGCGTTTGTTTTCACAACCCTCGCTTCTGGGTCTTAACATGAGAAATGGTCGGGCGTAGAGAATATCTACCGGATAGTTATGCTCTTATCAGCCCCCGAGCGAGGCCCAACCCAGTGCCGTTGCTAGGGTCGGGTGTCACTAAAGATCGAGGAGTTGACAACGAAACTGTAAGAGAAAGTGTGCGTATATTAAGGGTAAAAGCGGTGTAGTTGTTCAATGTTCTAGACGTTGACGAAGACTTCGCCATCGATGGTCTTGAGCTTGTAGGTGCCTGGTCGGAGTACTTCCGCGATGACGTATGATCCCTCCCATGGTGGAGAGAGCTTGTGGCAGTTCTTGTTGCTCTGGACAAGGCAAAGCACCAGGTCCCCAACGTTGAAGGCCTGACCCCACACTCGACGACTGTGGTACCGGCGCAACGCTTGCTGGTACTTGGCCGAGCGAAGGAGGGCGACATCGCGCGCTTCATCTAGCTGGTCTATGGCATCCTTGAGGGACACTTTGGCTCCCTGTTCATCGTACGCCCTGGCCCTCGGTGCTCCATAATCGAGGTCGGTCAGGAGGATAGCCTCAGAACCATAGACCATGAAGAATGTTGTGTAGCCGGTGGCCTAGCTGGGGGTCATCCTCAGGCTCCAGAGCACCGTAGAAAGCTCCACGACCCATCGTCCACCAAACTTGTTCAACCGGTTGAAGATCCTAGGCTTGAGGCCATGTAGGACCATGCCGTTTGCGCGCTTGACCTGCCCATTCGTGCGGGGGTGCGCCACGACGGCCCAATCGATATGGATGTGGTATTCATCGTAGAATCGAAGGAACTTCTTTCTAGTGAACTGTGTGTCATTGTCCGTGATGATGGGGTTGGAGACCCCAAAGCGGTGGACGATGTCAAGGAAGAACAGCACGGCTTGCTCGGACTTGATCTCGAAGATCGGTCGAGCCTCTATCCACTTTGTAAATTTGTCTACGGGCGACAAGCAAGTGCGTATAGCCCCCGGGCGCCCTCTTGAGAGGTCTGACCAGATCGAGCCCCCAGACCATGAATGGCCATGTGATGGGGATCGTTTGGTGTGCTTGGGCCGGTAGGTGGGTTTGCCGAGCGTAGTTTTGACACCCTTCGCAGGTGCGCACGATATGTTCAGCGTCGGCTACCGTAGTCGGTCAGTAGAAGCCTTGTTGGAACATGTTTCCGACCAGGGTTCTAGGCGCGGCATGGTGATCGCAGACCCCACCGTGGATATTGCTCAGCAACTGCTTCCCTTGTTTGATGGGGATGCAGCACTGCAAGATCCCGATGTGGCTTTGCCTGTAGAGCTCATCCTCAATAAGGACAAAGGACTTGGCGCGACGTGCGGGCCACTGAGCCTCCATTTTGTCCATCGACAGTGCCTCACGGAGGAGGTAGTCGAGGTAAGGCATCCTCCAGTTGGCCAGAGGGTCGGGCTCTATCGCTGGATCCTCATCAAGCTCCACGACTTTGGGGTCGGATGGAGCCAACCAACATTAGCCGCCCTAAGCCCGGCAGCAAAGCGCCCATCACCGGCTTGTTCGTTCCTCATATTATCGGACTGAGGGCTTGTCTTGACGTGGTAAAGATGCCCGCCGGCACCGGCTCTCGCCCACGCACGCTGGCCAACAGGTCGGTTGCCTCGTTGAGACACTCCTGGATGTGATTGAGCTCGAGACCGTTGAACTTGTCCTCCAAATTTAGCGGATTCTCGGCAAAGAATACAAACCATCTTGGCGTTATGGCGCTTGATTCCTTCATGACTTGGTCGATGACCACCGAGTCAATACCGGATGTTAAGTCGCTGACACCACGGATGATGGCGATCGTAGGCCATTGATGAGTGCCTCATACTTGGCCACATTGTTGGAGGAGGAGAAATGGATGTGAACCATGTACCTCATGCATACCTCGAGGGGCTTAAATGAGGACCATGACCTCAAGCGCCAAAGGTTTTCTTTATCGCCGATCTATCGAAGTACATCATCCAAAGACTTTGGTGCGACACTCATTGTGGCATTTGAATCTCGGTCCATTCTCGTGAATGAAGTTGACCTAGCACTTGAATTTGATGGTCGTTGGGGGGCATATGAAATGCCTTGACCCATCAAATCGAGTGCCCACTTGGCGATTCTTCCGTGGCATCCCGCTTTGGACGACCTCACCGAGAGGGAAGGATGTCATGACCATCACTGGATGCAACTCAAGTAGTGACACAACTTCCTCTTGGCGATGAGGACGGTGATAGGAGCTTCTAGATTTAGGGTAGCGGGTCTTGGAATCAAACAAGACCTCTCTAATGAAGTATACAGATGTCGCACTTTGAGGATGTGTCCTTTTCTTCTCACTCTACCACTGTGGTGGCGCCGACCACTTACATGGTGGCCATGATGTAGAGTGAAGTGGTTCCCTATTGGTCAAGGGGGACCAAGATCGGGGCCTTCGTTTAGAAAGGCACACTTGACCGTGTCAAGTGCCTCCTGGCCTCGGTGCCCTTCTTTCAAAATGATTGGTCTTCTTTCAGAGCTAATGGGGAGACCTAAGCTCGCTGAAAGCGTGAGATAAAGCGGTCGAAAGCACGGTGAGGCACCTTGCAACTCGTTGTACCCCCTTTATGTTTTTGAATTGGGCCCCATCCACAGTGATGGCTGAGATCTTCTCTGGGTTGGCTTCATGCTACACTGGAAGCTTGATAAAACCTCTGAAGCGAGACCCTTTGGGACCCGAAAACACACTTTCTCAGGGGTTGAGCTTGGTGCCATTTGCTCGGAGTTTCACTGAGCGTCTGTTCTAGGTCTGGCCTGTGACTTAGTCGACTGTTTGGATTTCACCATGATGTCATCCACGTAGGCACTCAGCGTGTTCGCCTCCGATGAGGTCCCAGAACTCTTGATCATATGTGGCGAGAACTACACGCAGAATAGCACAATTTCACGGAGGTGCTCGTCTTTCTGGAGACACTACAATTCGAAAGCAAGCTTCTAGTAAGCGGTATCCATCTGACCACACCCCAGGGGAGAGCAGGTTGAGGCACACTGAGATCTCACTCCTCGTACTCCTCAATGACTTCCCTCGTACTCTATTAAATGCGATGGGCACGAACTCTACCAACTCGTGATCACATGCATGAAATGATGATGCAATACTTAGTAATATAACAACAGCCAACTCTTAAAATAGTAAAAGTACATCTATCAAACTACTAAGCTAGTGCTACCAGAGCAAGTACTAAGTTATCTATTGTTACTTAATAACAGAGTATGAAGTATGGCATACCTTTATTATAGCAACTACATGTATTCTTAGTCCTAATGCTGATTTACGCTTATACATGATAAACAAGGATAATAACTACTTTATTTAGCAACCTACTCTAGGGCTACAAAATTATATGAAAGTACATAATAATCTAGTGAGC
>CAJGYO010000035.1:0-156633 GCA_904845875.1 Miscanthus lutarioriparius | reverse complement strand
GTCCAGCGCCAACATCACGCCGCAACCTGAAAACGAAGTCACACCCACACCAACTGGCGGCGAGAAGCCGTGCAGCCGGCCGTAGTCCGCTGCTCACTGCTGTGCCGTTTGACGCTACGGTCCTTCGCATTAAAATCGCTTCAGTTCAACTGTGCAGCGGGTTGCCAATTGCCATGCATGCGCGATATGCCCAAGCTATTGCCAGCGTCGCTCGATGTACTGTCAAAACGAAGGACCACGTACGTGTTCCGGTGCATGCTGAGATCCGGTGATTGTTCGTATTTCATTTTATTCTACATGCACAGTGAACTACTTGGAAGTAATGTCGCCTTTTTCATATGGAGGTTTAAGCAATTGGATTTGTAACATGGAGGTTTATGTTAGAGGCTCAGAGCACCCTTTGTATGATTGTATCTAAAGCCATTTTGGACTCTATACTAGTTGGACTACAGAGTGTTTGGGCCAGCCTCATGTCTACCCTTTAAGAAAACGATCACCTCGACTACTGTGTAAGTTCTGATTTAGCTCCCTCAATATGAAAATCGGCTTTTTAGACTCCTCCAAGTATTAAACTGTCCGATTCACCTAAAAAGTTTTGAGAGTGGTTTTGGCTATGACGTCGCCGGCCATCCCACGTGGGCCCAAGTCATATACTGAGAGGTAAATTGCACTTTCACGGTAGTTTAGGGAGTCAATTAGACTTTATAAAAAATTATAGAAATATTTTTTTGAAATTATCTAAATATTTTTATACAATAAATATGCATTAAAACTAAAATTTGATTCATTATCATAGAATTTGTTTTGACTTGGAAAAATATGGAACTAGTTTCATTTTTTTCCTGAAACCATGTTATTATTTTTTTGTTCCATTATTAGAATTATTTGAATCTTATATGGTCTCCTAAATTTGAATCTAGGCCAAATACGAAATGAAGGATACAGACCAAGATAAATTATTGCAGAACCACAGCATTGATCGTTGTGCAACCTGCCATGCAAACTACCCAAAATCCTCTGCGGACAGTGTCTTGCTTAGCCATCAAGACATGCATGGAAAAATCCATAAATCATATAATTCAAACTCTTATTGCATATTAGCAAAGTGTATCATGTGGTTTAAATTTGTAGCAACGTTGTCTTCTTCAGGGACATCACGAAAATGGTGTGTAGACAATTATGTGACTTCTTAGCCTCCCAAACTGACTTCTGTTACTCAAGCGACAACATCCCAATGGACGCAAACACTTCCCTTTTTTTGTCGTAGCCGTTATAGGTTTGCACATGCACAGATAGCATATGATTCAGCACGGAGGCAATTTGGCCAGGTTCAAGAAGATGTTTGACTTCATGTGTTCCCTAATTTCACGATCTAGATTATGATGTCTAGCTCATAAAAATATAAAGCATGATTTTAGAAAAAAAAAAATGAAACTGGTTTCATATTTTTCTAAGTTGAAACAAATTTTCTATGATTTTCTTAATATTAAATCAAATTTTATTATTTTAAATGCATATTTGTTCTAAAAAATTATTTGATTTGTTTCAAAACTTATTTATACAAATTTTAGTAGCATAATTTTAGGAAAAATATGAAACATGTTTTATATTTTTTCTAAGTTAAAATAAAATTTCTAATATTAAATTAGATTTTATTATTTTGAATGCATATTTATCCTAGGAAAAGTATTTGGACATTTTTAAAAATTATTTCTAATTTTTGGTTAAAATCTAATTGACCTTTCCGAACTATCATGAAAGTCCGATTTACCTCCCTTGTATCGACTTGGCGCCATGTCAACCAAAAATCACACTTAAACCCGCTTAGGGAGGTAAATCTAATGGTTTCAATAGTTGGAGGAGTCTAAACAACCGATTTTCTAATTGAGGGAGGTAAATCTGAACATATGCAATAATTGAGGGAGGTTAAATAGACTTTTCCCTTTTAATAATGGCTGATTAAACTTGTAGGCCCATTAGTGAGGTCAAGATCAATGAACCAATACTGGTTACGTGATGATATGAAGTGGATCATATCATTTGTGATTGGTTGGTACATGTATTGCATCAACATCGGAGAGATGGAATGGAATGCGCCAAGGCAAAGGTATAACCTAGGGTATTTTATTTCACCGGTCATAGGTGTGTAGAAAGTTTATGACCGGGGTCTAGGATAGATGGTCGTTACTATCAAAGGGATAAACTTCTTTGCATATCGGTCATTTAGTGCCACTCGAGAGTGATCTAACTTTAGCGTCATTGCTAGGATCGAGTGGCGTGGCAAGTTGAGTGACTAATCCTTTGAAAAATATTTGTAAAAAACTAACACATCGACACAATGTGTTGTACACTTGGTGGTGTTAGCATATTTGTAAGGAAGAAGTCGTTGGAGTTTAAACGGATCAACCCGAGAAGAAAAAAGAGTGCGAGAGAGGGCATCGAACCACCCGCAAAGAGGCGTCGGACCTGCGGCTCTCAATCCGGCGACAACCCTAGCCCCTCGGTGCGCTCTGGAAAGCGTCGGACCATGGGGTTCGGGCGGCGTCAGACAGGCTGGCGCCTTTGTTCCTCCATGGTAGGGCGCGAAGGACATGTGGCGGCTTGAGCGCGAGAGAAGTGTTGGACTCTGGTGCATCCGAGCGGTCGAGCGACGGACTTCGGTCCCATGGCCTCTGACCCTCTCGGTGTAGTTTTGGCAGGCATCGAACCCTGGGCTTCGGCCGGTCCGACGGTCTCGCGCGGGTGAGTCCGACGGTGACTTTTAAGTGTGTGGCAGGCGACCCTGGGCTTCGGCCGGTCCGACAGTCTCGCGCAGGTGTAAAAGTCACTTGGTTTGAATGGGACGTGTGGCGGCGTAGGAGTGGCATAAACAGGCATCGAACCTGCGTCGGATGGTCCGATGCCCCCGCTGGCTCGATCCGATGGTCCCGTTTTCAGCCAAGTGAAGGTAAAACGCAGCTCTATTTATTGATGGGGCTATAAATAGAAGGGGTACTCAGGAGGCATGGTGAGGTTGAGCACCTTGGGGACTTTGTGTCCATGCTTGAGAGTGCTTAGGAGCCATCTAACTCACTTGTGCTTGCAAGAGTACGGATCGATTGCCAAAGGAGTGATTCTAGTGCGATTGCTTTATGAGATTGCATCGAGTGGCACTAGGTGATCGTGTTGCAAGCCGGTGGTGCTTGTTACTCTTGAAGGTTGCCACCTCCGAGACGGCTTGGTGGCTTGTGGATCCGTCGAAGCACACAAGGAGATTGTGCGGTGCTCGGAGAAGTGCTTATTAGGGGCATTGTGCTGCTTCACAGGGGGATCACGAAGAGCAACTCTAGTTGAGCGAGGCAGCGTGGGTGAAAGCTCTAGTTTGGTTTTTAGTGAATTGATGAAACCCTAAGTGCTAACCTAGTTCATCTAAGTGATCATGAGATATGTAGCATTATTCCAAGTGGTGAAGCAATGATGAAGATCATGATGATGGTGATGCCATCATGATGATCAAGTGCTTGGACTTGGAAAAGAAGAAAGAGAAAAAAAAAAGCTCAAGGCAAAGGTGAAATTGATAGGAGTTTTTCGATTTAGTGATCGAGACACTTAGCGAGTGTGATCACATTTAGGATCAATAGCCGTACTATTAAGAGGGGTGAAACTTGTATCGAAATGCGGTTATCAAAGTGCCACTAGATGCTCTAACTTATTGCATATGCATCTAGGATCTAGTGGAGTGCTAACACCCTTGAAAACATTTGTGAAAATATGCTAACACATGTGCACAAGGTGGTACACTTGGTGGTTGGCACATTTGAGCAAGGGTGGAGAAGTTGGTGAAGTGAAAGAGGTGATAGTCACTGAAAAATAGTGACCGGATGTCAATCACGTGGTGATCGGACTTCGGGAGCAGAGTCCTGGTCATTTATAAAATTAGTGGTGTGCTTGGGCTACTCTTGGCACGACACCGACGTAGATGACCGGACTACGCTAAACACTGCTCACCGTCCGGTCCCTCTGCTGATGTGGCGTGCAAAAGAGGAGGAGCGGACGCAGCAAAGACGCGTCCGGTCATGGTGGACCGGATGCGTCCGATCATGATTTTGCCTCTCTCGAACCTTCTGGAAATGACCGGACTCTAGTGATGGAGCGTCTGGTCACTTTAAGCAGTGCGTCCGGTTGCAACTTAACACGTGGCGCAAAGCAGACTAGCCGTTAAGATCGGGCGCTCCGCATTTGAGGCTGATGACACATGGCGAGCATCGAGTGACCGGACCCTAGGGTCCTACGTCCGGTCAACCTGACCAACGCGTCCGGTCATCCCGTGTTTCACTGGACAGAGGTGCCAACGGCTCTATCCATGGGGGCTCTCTATTTAAGCCCCATGGCCAGCTTAAGCTCATTCTCTTGGCCATTTGCATTGACATAGCAACCTTGTAAGCTTAGCCAAAGCTCTCCCATTCATCTCCATCATTGATTTATCATCTTTATGAGATTGGGAGAGAATTCAAGTGCATTGCTTGAGTGTTTGCATCTAGAGGCACTTGGTATTCGTGTTTTGCTATGGGTTTGGCTTGCTACTCTTGGTGGTTGCCGCCACCTAGACGGCTTAGAGTAGCGAGGATCATCGAGCGCAGGTTGGTGATTGTCTCTGGCTCCGATCGTGGTGATTGTGGGGGGTTATTAACCTTTTCTCGGTGGAGAGCCAAAAGGTACTCTAGTAAATTGCTCGTGGCTTGTGTGATCCTCATCTTGTGTTGGTTGTGCGGCACCCTATTGAGGGTTTGGCGTGTGATGCCAATTAGCGCGTGAACCTCTAAGTGAGTGAATCGCCACAACGAGGACTAGCTTGCCGGCAAGCAAGTGAACCTCGATAAAAAATCATTGTGTCATCATTTGATTCTAAGGTGATTGGTATTCATTCTTGTGATTGATTGGTTAATTTCTTGACTCGGCGGTATAACCATCTTGCTCTTTCTCTTTACATTACCGAAAACTAGTTGTCAAGCTCTTTAGTGTAGCTAGTCATGAGGGCTTGTTTCGTTTAGTTAGTGTGGCTCTTTAGTTAGCCTTTAAGAGCACACTAACTTAGTGTAGTGACATAGCCATTGTATGGATAAAGACTATAGAAACTAGAATTGTGGTAGGTGGCTTGCTTTTTAGTAGGCTAGCGCAACACTCACTTCGCCTCATATTTGTCTAACCGGTTTGCTAAGTGTTGTTGTAGAAATTTTTAATAGGCTATTGACCTCCACTCTAGCCATTAGGACCTTTCAAGTGATATCAGAGCCGTTGTCACTGTGATTTGAGGCTTAACAACCTTCGATGTCAAAATGGCTCAAATCAACAACACCAAGAAGCCACCCCAATTTGATGGCTCAAACTATCTGAAAGGTCCTAATGGCTAGAGGGGGGTGAATAGCCTAATAAAATTCTACAACAACACTTAACAAAATGTGTTAGACAATTTTGCGGCGAAGCGAGTGTTGCGCTAGCCTACTCAAAAATGCAAGCCACCTACCACAATTCTATTTCGAATAGTGTATATCCACACAATAGCTATGACACTTAGCTAAATTAGTGTGCTCTCAAAGACTAACTAAAGAGCAACACTAATCAAACAAACAAGCTCTCAGAACTAGCTACACTAAAGAGCTTGATAACTAGTTTGCGGTAATGTAAGAGTGAGCAAGAGAGTTATACCGCCGTGTAGTGGTAGGAACCAATCAATCACAATAATGAATACCAATGTATACCAATCACCTCGGAATCAAATGATGAACACAATGATTTTTACCGAGGTTCACTTGCTTGCCGGCAAGCTAGTCCTTGTTGTGGCGATTCACTCACTTGGAGGTTCACGCGCTGATTGGCATCACTCGCCAAACCCTCAATAGGGTGCCGCACAACCAACATAAGATGAGGATCACACAAGCCACAAGCAATTTACTAGAGTACCTTTTGGCGCTCCGCCGGAGAAAGGTCAAGAACCCCTCACAATCACCACGATCGGAGTCGGAGACAATCACCTCCTCCACTCAATGATCCTTGCTGCTCCAAGCCGTCTAGGTGGCGGCAACCACCAAGAGTAACAAGCGAAATCCGTAGCGAAACACAATCACCAAGTGCCTCTAGATGCAACCACTCAAGCAATGCACTTGGATTCTCTCCCAATCTCACAAAGATGTTTAATCTATGATGGAAATGAGTGGGAGAACTTTGGCTAGGCTCACAAGGTTGCTATGTCAATGAAAATGTGCAAGAGAGCTCCCTTGAGCCAGCCATGGGGCTATAAATAGAGCCCCAATCAAATAGAGCCGTTATACCCCTTCACTGGGCAAAACGCGCACTCGACCGGATGTCTCATCATATCGACCGGGACGGCCCTCGTCGTCCGATCATCCGGATGGACGCCACGCGTCACCAGCTTCAAACACCGCTTTGTCGATTTCAAATTGCCGAAGGGTGACCGGACGCTCCTAAAAGCGGCCGGACGACTGGAGCCACAGCCATCCGGGTCCGAAAGTATGATAAGGGTCCAATCCATTTTTCTTCGACCGGACGCGTCCCGGTCCACTCGACCGGACTCGACCAAATCCGTCAAATGGTATACCCTAGCCATCGTATCATTGAAATAGGCCGACCGACGCAGCAAAATGGCGTCCGGTGCTTCTGGATTCAGCGTCCGGTCACTGGACCGACGCCAGCATCATTTCGATCAACTCCATTTCAACTCTTACTTCTTCACCCTTGCTCAAGTGTGCCAATCACCAAGAATTTTGCATCCGGCGCAATAGAAAATAGACATTTCATTTTCCCGAAAGCGCCGAGAGGGACCCAAGCCCATCTCAACCCTACAAACACCTTGTGCACATGTGGTAGCATATTTACACAAATATTATCAAGGGTGTTAGCACTCCACTAGATCCTAAATACATATGCAATGAGTTAGAGCATCTAGTGGCACTTTGATAACCGCATTTCGATACGAGTTTCACCCCTCTTAATAGTACGGCTATCAATCCTAAATGTGATCACACTCTCTAAGTGTCTTGATCACTAAAACAAAATAGCTCTTACAAATTATACCTTTGCCTTGAGCTTTTTGTTTTTCTCTTTCTTCTTTCCAAGTCGAAGCACTTGATCATCACCATGCCATCATCTTTATCATGCTATGATCTTCATTTGCTTCACCACTTGGAGTGTGCTACCTATCTCATGATCACTTGATAAACTAGGTTAGCACTTAGGGTTTCATCAATTCACCAAAACCAAACTAGAGCTTTCACTATCCCTATTGGAAGGCTAAGATGACAACATATATAAAGTCAATCAATAGGAAAGTTTGAAAGGTGGTGGAGACCAAGATTGAGATAGAGGATTCGGAGAACCCCACCGCCGCCGAAGAAGTGCTTCTCCAAAACAATGGCATTGCTCTTAGTGCCATTCATGATGCTATTGATGAGAGAACATTTGAGCAAATCAAGAATATTGAGATGGCTCATGAAGCATGGAAGAAGTTGGAGGAATCATTTAAGGGCACTCAAGCCATGAAGGGTGCCGAGGCATATATCCTCAAGGAGAAGTTTGCTAGTTTCAAGATGAAGGAGGATGAGAGTGTGTCGGAGATGTTTCATAGGCTTCAAGTGCTTGTCAATGATCTCAAAGCACTTGGAGAGAAGGTGGAGGACAAGAACTTCTCCCATAAGTTATTGAGATGCCTACCCTCAAGATTTGGCACATTGGTCACTATTCTAGTGAGAAGTAGTTTGGACACCATGACACCAAACCAAGTGTTAGGAGATATAATGACCGATGATACATATAGAGACGATGATGAGAAGGAAGAAAAGAAGGAAAATAAAGATGAGAAGAAGGATGAGAAGAAGAAGAGTGTGGTATTCAAAGCCACATCATCTAAGGGCAAGGCCAAGCAAGACACATCAAGTGAAGACGATGGTTCGTGGGATGATGATGATGAGAAGATGGCTCTCTTTGTCAAGAGATTTGGTAAGTTCATGGTGAAGAAGGGCTACCGTGATAGAAGAAAGAAGTCTTCATCTAAGAACAAGGAAGAGTCAATAAGGTGCTTCAATTGTGGAAGCAAAGATCATCTTGTTGCTAAATGCCCATACAATAGCGACAATAGTGATGACAACAAGAAGAACAAGAAGAAGGACAAGAAGGAAAAAAAGAGAAGAAGTACAAGATGACCTTCAAGAAGAAGAAGGGTTGGTTCATATGTAGTCACTTGGGATAGTGATGCTTCCTCAAGTGATGATGATGATAGTGATGATGACAAGACCATCAAGAAGCGAGGCACTTGCAAGCATTGCTATCAATGAGAAGCCTTCTCTCTTCGACATTCCATCATGCTTAATGGCTAAGGCCACTAAGGTACAGACTTGTAAAGATGGAAGTGATGAGAAACATGATAATGAAAATGAAAATGAAAGTGATAGTGATGATAATAAACCAACTAAGGGTGAATTACTTGACATGCTAGATGATGCTAAAGAACACTTTGACATTAAGAGAAGGGAATGCAAAAGCTTGCGTAAGGAGCTAAAAGCCCTTAAGTAAGCCTTTGATGAGCTCAATGCATCTCAAGAGAGGCTAGAGGAAGCCGATGAGAAACTTGGCAAGGTTCACAAGAAGCTTGAAAAACTTATTCCTCTTTGCTTAATGAGCAAAATGAGAAGAAGCATGTTGAGACATGTGATGTAGAAGCAACTTGTGATATAATTGATGAATCATTCCATAAGCCTATCATTGTTGCTCCCACTAACCTTTCTTGTAGCACTTCTACTTCCACCTCATCTAGTAGTGATGGTTTTACTTGTGATGCCTCACTAATGGTTGAGAATGAGAGTCTCAAGAAGGAGGTCAATGAGTTCACTCACACGTTGCCTAAAGCCTATGGTGGGAGGACCGCTTGCTTATGTGCTTGAGTAGCCAAAGAGCCTCTCTATAAAGAGGGGATTGGGCTATAAACCCAAGAAAGGCAAGGTGTCCTTTGCTCCTCACAAGACTAGCTTTGTGAGGAACAATGGTCGGTTTTGCACTAGTTGCAAGCAAGTTGGTCATAAAGAGCATGAGTGCAAGAACAAGAGTAAAAGTGCTAATGTATCATCAATTAAGATTAATTCTTTCTATGTGCTTACTAAGGGTATAAATGATGTGAAAGCTAAGTTCATTGGTAAAACATGGATGGGCTCAAAGAAGAAAGCCATTTGGGTACCAAAGAGCTTGGTCACTAACCTTTAAGGACCCAAGCAAGTTTGGGTACCTAAACAAATTGATCTTCTTTTGTAGGTCAATTACAAAGCCGAAGGAAGACATTGGGTTCTTGATAGTGGGTGCACTCAACACATGACCGGTGATACAAGAATGTCCAACTCAATCAACACCAATGACAATGATAGTTATGATAGTATTATATTTGGTGATAATGGCAAAGGCAAGGTCAAGGGGCTTGGTAAGATTGCAATATCCAATGACATGAGCATTTCTAATGTGTTGCTTATTGAGAGCTTGAACTTCAATTTACTATCCATGGCTCAATTATATGATCTTGGATTTAAATGCATCTTTGGGGTAGATGATGTAGAGATCATAAGTGTAGATGGCTCTAACTTGATCTTCAAAGGCTTTAGATATGAGAATCTATACTTAGTTGATTTCAATGCTAGTGAAGCTCAATTATCTACATGTTTGTTCACTAAGTCTAGAATGGGTTGGTTATGCCATAGAAGGCTTGGTCATGTTGGAATGAAACAATTGAATAGATTGGTCAAGCATGACTTGGTTAAAGGCTAGAAAGATGTAGTGTTTCAGAAAGATAAGCTTTGTAGCTCTTGTCAAGCTAGAAAACAAGTTGAAAATTCCCATCCTAAGAAAAGCATGATGAACACTAGTAAAGCATTTGAGTTATTGCACATGGACTTGTTTTGGCCAACTCAATACACTAGCATTGGTGGTAACAAATATGGCTTTGTGATAGTGGATGATTATACTAGATACACTTGGATATTCTTTGTAGTGGACAAAAGTGATGTGTTTGCAACATTCAAATCATTTACTAAGGGCATTCACAATAAGTTTGAAACAACTATCAAGAGAGTTAGAAATAACAATGGTGGTGAGTTCAAGAACACTAGAATTGATGAGTTGTGTGATAAATTTAGAATTAGACATCAATTCTCGATCAAGTACACTCCACAATCAAATAGCCTTGTTGAGAGAAAGAATAGAACACTCATTAATATGGTAAGGTCTATGCTTAGTGAGTAAAATGCGAGTCAATCTATTTGGGCCGAAGCTATCAACGTGACTTGCTATTGTAGCAACCGCCTCTATTGTCACCCATTGAAAGAGAAGACACCATATGAGCTATTGAACGGTAGAAAGCCCAACATTGCATATTTTTGGGTCTTTGGTTATAAATGCTATATCTTGAAGAAATGCACTAGATTGAGCAAATTTGACAAGAAATATGATGAAGGATTCCTACTTGGATACTCAACTACTAGCAAAGCATATAGAGTTTAGAATTTGGATAGTGGTACTCTTGAGGAAGTTCATGATGTTGAATTTGATGAAACTAAGGGTTCCCAAGATGAGAATGAGAACTTAGAAGATGTTAGAGGCATTTAACTTTTAAATGCCATGATGAACATAGATATTGGTGAATTAAGGCCTAAGCAAGTGAATGATGATGAAGATGATCAAGTGCGAGTGCTCTCTAACATAAATTTGCAAGATAATATAAATCAAGCTAGTACAAATGGCTCTCATGACAATAAACAAAATCAAGTAGCTAGTACATCATCTCAACCCAATGATCAAGCAAGTACAAGCAATCAAGTTTCAATACTCCAACCAACCAATATTACAAGGGATCATCCATTGGACATTATCATTGGTGATATTTCAAGAGGTGTGCAAACTAGATCAAGATTGGCTTCATTTTGTAAGTATTTCTCATTTTTGTCATCCATTGAACCAAAGACGATAGATGAAGCATTGAAAGATGTTGATTGGGTGAATGCTATGCATGAAGAATTGAATAACTTTATAAGAAATCAAGTATGGGAATTAGTAGAGAGACCAAAGGGACACAATGTGATTGGAACCAAATAGGTTTTTAGAAACAAGCAAGATCAAGATAGGATAGTAGTAAGGAACAAAGCAAGATTGGTAGCATAAGGATATACACAAGTTGAAGGTTTTGACTTTAGAGAAACATATGCCCGGTTGCTAGATTGGAAGCAATTAGAATCTTACTAGCCTATGCTTGTGCCCACAACATTAAACTCTATCAAATGGATGTTAAGAGTGCATTTCTCAATGGTTACATCAATGGATAAGTATATATTGAGCAACCTGCCGGTTTTGAAGATGACAAGAAACCCGACCATGTGTACAAGTTGAAGAAGGCATTGTATGGCTTGAAGCAAGCACCTAGAGCATGGTATAAAAGATTGAGGGACTTTTTACTCTCTAAAGGGTTCATGATGGGTAAGGTTGACACCACTCTTTTCACCAAGAAGATTGACAAAGACTTATTTGTGTTGTAAATCTATGTTGATGATATCATATTTGGATCAACCAATCAAGACTTTTGTGAAGAGTTTGGAAAGATGATGGCTAATGAGTTTGAAATGTCCATGATTGGAGAGTTAAGTTACTTCCTTGGTCTTCAAATCAAGCAATTGAAGAATGATACATTTGTAAGTCAAGGCAAGTACATCAAAGACATGCTCAAGAAGTTTGGCATGAGTAATAGCAAAGCCATTAGCACACCAATTGGGACAAATAACAACTTGGATAGTAATGCAAGTGGCAATATGGTGGATCAAAAATTATATCGGTCTATGATTAGAAGCCTACTCTATGTGATCGCATCAAGACCGGATGTCATATTTAGTGTATGCATGTGTGCAAGATTTCAAGCATCACTAAGAGAAAGTCATTTAAAGGTTATAAAGAGAATATTGAGGTACTTGAAGCATACATAAAATGTTGGTTTGTGGTATCCCAAAGGAGTAAAGTTTTAGCTAGTTGGTTACTCCGACTTGGATTATGCGGGATGCAAGGTTGAAACAAAGAGCACCTCAGGCACATGTCAATTTTGGGAAGATCACTTGGTTCATGGTCATCAAAGAAGTAAAATAGTGTTGTATTATCAACCGCCAAAGCCGAATACATATCCGTCGGTAGTTGTTGTGCACAAATACTTTGGATGAAGGCCATCTTGAGTGACTTTGGAATTAAGTTCAAGAAAGTGCCATTGCTGTGACAATGAGAGTGCAATCAAGTTAACTAACAACCAGATTCAACATGCAAGAACAAAGCATATTGATGTCCGCCATCATTTCATAAGAGATCACCAATAAAAAAGAGACATTTGCATTGAGAGTGTAGACACCGAAGATCAACTTGCCGATATATTCACCAAGCCATTAGATGAGAAAAGGTTTTGTAAGCTAAGGAATGAGTTGAACATATTGGATTTCTCAAATATGTGTTGATGCACCCCCCCACTTATATGGCATGCCTCTCCTTCGAGCAATCTAAGGTAAAAGTTGATTGGCATGACATACATCCTTGCTAAGGACATGTTTAGTGCATCTAGTCATCTTTCACATTTAATAGGCTCATTCATGAAAATAAAATGATTTTGATGTTTGTATGGTACCACTATTGCTTTTATGTTTGACTTGCTCAAGTGGTAGCATATGACATGTTTGTGGGCTTGTAAACCTAGTGTTTAATCTAGAAAATGAGCTATGAGTGTTTAACTCAACATGGTACAAGATAACCCTTATTTAGAGGTGTAAAGAAGCTTGTCCTTAGATCAAACCGAGTTAAATATCTTTGGCAAATGTTCTAGATTGAATCAAATTTGGAAAAATGGTCCTCACCTCATTGATTGACTTTGATAATCTTAACATATATAATACTTGAACCTTTGTGGTCATTGATGACAAATGGGGAGAAATAGAGTGTACAAAGATAGTGAAAAGACAACAAAGGGGGGAAAGAAACAAAGACATAAGTAGGGGTGAAATTTGACATAGTGGGAGAGATATGACAAAGTAAGGGGATCAATTAAAATTTTAAGCACACAAGTAGTAGGGAGCAAGCTCATGAACTTGTATGGTGCATTTGAATGTGCATTTCATATATTTGCTTGCATGGCACAAGTTTTAAATTTCAATATCCATGCTTGTGTGGTGTATGCTAGTTGTAGGGTTGAATGATGAAATGAAAAACTAGCATGCATAGGTTAAGAAACTAGACTTATGTTCATTTTATGGAAACTAGACCCTTACTTCTAATGTTGATCTCATGGGGTATTCTAGTTTTTTTGTATGTCTAGTTACTAATGGTGCTAAGGATGGTATATTAGTGCACTCCGATTGGTATCACGCTTCAAAGGTCCATCTTTTATACCTTAGCATCATTTGATAGACATTGTCTCCTATATTTCCTATATAAGCATATGTGCAAGCTACAATCCAAACTTTTAGCACATATGTAGGGGGAGCAATTGCTACCATATGGGGTTCATGAAACTTGTCTATATCCTTTTACACATGGTAAATATGCTTGGGCAAGCAACATGGATTTAATTAAATTTCAATTCATATCTTTATGTACGGGTTGTCATCAATTACCAAAAAGAGGGAGATTGAAAGCTCTAGTTTGGTTTTGGTGAATTGATGAAACCCTAAGTGCTAACCTAGTTCATCTAAGTGATCATGAGATAGGTAGCATTATTCCAAGTGGTGAAGGAACGGTAAAGATCATGATGATGGTGATGCCATGGTGATGATCAAGTGCTTGGACTTGGAAAAAAAGAAAGAGAAAAACAAAAAGCTCAAGGCAAAGGTGAAATTGATAGGAGTTTTTCGGTTTAGTGATCGAGACACTTAGCGAGCATGATCACATTTAGGATCGATAGTCGTACTATTAAGAGGGGTGAAACTCGTATCAAAATGCGGTTATCAAAGTACCACTAGATGCTCTAACTTATTGCATATGCATCTAGGATCTAGTGGAGTGCTAACACCCTTAAAAATATTTGTGAAAATATGCAAACACATGTGCACAAGGTGGTACACTTGGTGGTTGGCACATTTCAGCAAGGGTGGAGAAGTTGGTGAAGTGAAGGAGGTGATAGTCACTGAAAACAGTGACCGGACGCCTGTCACGTGGTGACCGGACTCGGGGGGGAGTAGCGTCCGGTCATTTATAAAATCAGTGGTGTGCTCGGGCTACTCTCGGCCCAAGACCGACACATAGGTGATCGGACTTTGGCTAAACACTGTTCAACGTCCAGTCCTGCTGACATGGCGGCGCGCAGAAAAAGGAGGAGCGGACGCACCAGCGCGTCCGGACATGGTGGATCGGACGCGTCCAGTCATGATTTTGCCTCTCTAGAACCTTATTGAAAACGCACCGGACTCCGGTGATGGGCGCGCCCGGTCACTTTAAGCAGTGCGTCCGGTTGCAACTTAACATGTGGCGTGAAGCAGACTAGCCGTTAAGATCGGGCGCTCCGCATTTGAGGCTGATGACACGTGGCGAGCATCGGGCGACCGGACGCTGGGGTCCTGCGTCCGGTCAACCTAACCAGCGTGTCCGGTCAGCCCGTGTTTCACTGGACAGAGGTGCCAACGGCTCTATTCGTGGGGGCTCTCTATTTAAGCCCCATGGCCGGCTCAAGCTCATTCTCTTGGCCATTTGCATTGATATAGCAACCTTATGAGCTTAGCCAAAGCCCTCCCACTCATCTCTATCATTGATTCATCATCTTTGTGAGATTATGAGAGAATCCAAGCGCATTGCTTGAGTGTTTGC
Organism: Miscanthus lutarioriparius; assembly: GCA_904845875.1. Lineage (NCBI taxonomy): Eukaryota > Viridiplantae > Streptophyta > Magnoliopsida > Poales > Poaceae > Miscanthus > Miscanthus lutarioriparius. The sequence continues at coordinate 141,783 of CAJGYO010000035.1, read as the reverse complement.
ATCTAGAGGCACTTGGTATTCATGTTTTGTTGTGGTTTTGGCTTGTTACTCTTGGTGGTTGCCGCCACCTAGACGGCTTGGAGCAGCGAGGATCGTCGAGCGAAGGTTGGTGATTGTCTCCGACTCCGCTCGTGGTGATTGTGAGGGGTTCTTGACCTTCCTCCGACGGAGAGCCAAAAAGTACTCTAGTAAATTGCTCGTGGCTTGTGTGATCCCCATCTTGTGTTGGTTGTGCGTCACCCTATTGAGGGTTTGGCGTGTGATGCCAATTAGCGCGTGAACCTCCAAATGAGTGAATCACCACAACGAGGACTAGCTTACCGGCAAGCAAGTGAACCTTGGTAAAAAATCATTGTGTCATCATTTGATTTCGAGGTAATTGGTCTTCATTCTTGTGATTGATTGGTTCATTCCTCGACTGGGCGGTATAACCATCTTGCCCTCTCTCTTTACATTACCGCAAACTAGTTGTCAAGCTCTTTAGTGTAGCTAGTCGTGAGAGCTTGTTCGTTTGGTTAGTGTGGCTCTTTAATTAGCTTTTGAGAGTACACTAACTTAGTGTAGTGACATAGCCATTGTATAGATAGAGACTATAGAAACTAAAATTATGGTAGGTGGCTTGTTTTTTAGTAGGCTAGCGTAACACTAACTTCGCCTCATATTTGTCTAACCGGTTTGCTAAATGTTGTTGTAGAAAATTTTAATAGGCTATTCACCCCTCTCTAACCATTAGGACCTTTCAGAAGGGCGACAAGTGGTCCGGCCATGTCAAGTGCTAGAGCTCATGGTAAGCACTCCACGTGGGAGAGTGACTTGCGAGTCACCACTAGCAAGAGGGCCGGCGGCAATCTTGGAGCTTGTCTCAACGGGGACTAGCGTGTTGGTAAGCACGTGAAACTCGGGGTAAAAATAACCGTGTCAACCTTGTCATCCCGTTGGTTTGCATTCCCATCACACAAGCTTGTATTTACTTTGATACTTTTTGTGCTTGTATAGTTGCTCTTATAATTAGTTTGCTTGTGTAGCTTGCTAGTTATCTTCTTGCTTGTGGCCTCGTTCGCTGGGAGGAATTTAGATGAATCTAGAGGAATTTGTGAGAGGAAAACATTGTTCCGGATGAAAAAAGAAGCGGGTCAAGTCGGGTTTAAGGGCACGCGAACGGGGCCTGTGTAGCTTAGAAGTAGGTCCCTTGTGTAACTAATTTGGTTTGAGTAACCTTGTTAGTTACATTGCTTCGTTTGTGTAGTTAAGTAATTTGCGCTCTTTAATTTGGCACTAGTTGCCTTGTTATTGAGTATTGCTAGTGAGCTTATGGTTTGTGCTTTTGCATACTAGTTGTGTAGGGGCTCCCACATGCTTGAAGTACTTAGATGTATATGTTTGTGTGACCTTGCTTCCAAAATTGGTTAGGTGAGGTATAGCTAGCCTGGTACTTTAGTTGCTTAATTAGTATCTTTGTAAGGTGCCAGAGAACTTAGATAGAGGGGTGTAGTCTTGTCTAGATCGCTAGTTTTAATTCCACATTTATTTCGGTTAGCCGGCACATTTAATTTTAGAAAGGACTATTCACCCTCCTCTAGTCCACCGTCTTGACACTACAATCGTATTGGTTTTTACATTACTGTGTACGTGTTAACTTGAACTTTTCAGTCTGGCTTATCAATCATGATACAGTGTTTTTCTCTTATAACAAATCAGCATCAGTCGCTTATCAGGTGAACAGCTTATGGATGTTTAGCTGTTGAAACTATAGTAGTTAGTTACATTTGTGTACACTAGCGCGTCCTGTGATGCGTACCATATTTATACTCGGACAAAATGTTTGGATGCTTTGCAATCATTTACACATGTAAGTAGCTTCCGCTAGTAATTTCTAGTGCACAAGAATATACAAGGTCAATTGATTCTCTTGTAAAATATTCTCTGGTTCACTACTACACAAACTTTACTGGAGGCGGGCGTTTTTGGTTTCTCGCGGCGAGCAAAGCCGCCCGCCGCGGCCTAGAGGCCACGGTAAATCGTGGCTTAACCGCGGCGGGCGGCTTTGCCCGCCGTGGTTAATGTTTTTAAAAAACAAAAACAAAACCAGGAGCTCGCCAGCGAGCCCATTCTCAGCCCACCGGCGAGCCCGTTTCCAACCCAATAGTCCGAAACCCTACCGAAACCCTAGCGCCGCCAGGATCCTATGCGAGCTCGCCTTGAGCTCCACCTCGCCGGATCCGCCGTCGATAGGCCCACCAGCCACCGGGAGAGGGGCGCCAGATGTGGATTCACGCCGTGGAGCCACCGGTGGCTGGATCGACGCAGTGGAGCCGCTGGTGGCCGGATCAACGCCGTGGAGCCGCCGGGTCCGGATACGCCCTCACCGGGGCGGATCGCCGCCGGGCCGGGGCGGATCGCCCTCACCGGGCCGGATCGCCCTCGCCCGTGCAGTAGTTCGGTGGAGGACGGGCCGCCGACAACCTCTGCCAGCATGAGCCGCCTCAATCGCCGTCCTCCCTCATGATGAGCCACGCCACGCAGCCCGCCCACCACCATGGCAGCAGCCACCAAGCGCCGCCTCCCTCCGCGTGAGCAGCGCCACGGTACCGCCCTTTGCCCGCGTGAGCGCGCACACCAAGCCGCCCTCCGCCCACATGAGCCGCCACCCTGCCGAGAAGAGCGTCGCCGCCGCTGGGAGAGATAGAGGATGGGGGTGTAGGGGTGGGGTCGAGGGAGAGGGGCTCGTCTCTCAGGATGCAACGCGTGGGAAGGGAGTGCGGCCGCGTCTGAGAAGAGTGAGAGGGAGGGCGAGGGGGTGAGAGGAGTGAAAGGGAACCCTAAGTGTTGGCTTATATATGAAGACAACTATCGGGCCAGCGCTGGGCCATTTGGGCCTTGCCTTTTTCCGTGGCGGGCCTTTTAGTGTGCCCGCCACGGTAAATCGATTTACTGTGGTGGACGCGTTAAGATGTCCGCTGCGGTAAATGGGGATTTACCGCAACGGGCAAATAAGGTTGCCCGCTGCCGTAAATCATTTACCGCAGCGGGCGTCTCAGTGGTCGGCCGGCCACCGAATTACCGTGGCGGGCAAAAACAGTGCCCGCCACGGAGGCCAATTATGCAACGCTGCGTAAGTTCATTTCTGTAGTAGTGGTTACTTTGAGAAGAAGGAATCGAACACCATGCCTGTGCATGCGTACCCACGCGCGTGTCATCCCATCTTGCCATCTCGCACGTGGCAGAGCCTGAGCACTTATAGTGCCATGGCGTCCAGCCGTCCACCATGCGGAAGAGCCATGAGGAGCTTGCACGGTTTGCGGCGCAGAAGGTGGCCAACGAGCACACCGTGTTAAGACAGATGCAGCTATGACGAAGGCCCTGCAGGCGAAGGACGCGACACAACGACCAAGGCGGCGATGGAAAGGGCCAAGGTGCCTACGAGGTGAGCAGACGCGCAGAGCACGAGTGACGCTGTGTGGAAGAAAGGTGACCTTGCGGATAGGCGCTCGTTGGCGGCGCTAGTGGGTTGACGCTGCCACGCCATCAATAGCCGGTTCGGGTGAGAGCTACGGGCTCACCGTCGCCGCTATGGATTTCGACCGCCGTGTCCCCATGTCCTAGCAGCAGCAGGGTGCACAAGCAACCACCTCTCCACTTCGCCGTCGCTGAGGACTACCTCATGGAGAACTTCCGCACCAACAACCGGATGCCGCCGAAGAGGCGAGCGAGCAAGGTGACAAGAGCCCGACATCCGTCGTACTTTTTCTTTGGCCTCTAGAGGAGATTTTCTTTTTTTCGATTGGATAAGGCAAAACCAAGCATAATTAAATTGTGTTCACTGGTCATCTCAATAACATTTTCGAGCGAATGGACCTGTGGTCTGGTAGTAGGGCTATCCAGTGGGATGCTACCTAACCCTGGTGATCACACTTTTTTCTAAAAATTTTCGTTTCACGCGCACTGAAGACGTCGCCTCCAAATCTCTTCTTTGCGTGAGTGTGAAGTGTGTGGGTTGTATGTGTCCAAGTTGTACCCGATTAAAAAAAACACGCCTCACAATCTCTTCTTTGAGTGTACGGACGCGTACGAGTGTGCGCGCTTGTGGTGTGAGTGTGAAGTGTGTTGGTTGTATGTGTCCAAGTTATATCCGATTAAAAAAACATTTTCGAACGTGACAGGTACGAGTTTCCAGGCCGGTAATTTACAAAGGTTTTGGTTCTAAAGCTAGCTTTGCAAACAGGTTTATACTTTGGATGGCTAGGACTTTCCTCATTCTCCCAGAGCTCATGAGAATTCCTACAGTCAAGATTGGGTAGGCTGGCTTCGAAGCCACGCTGCCCGCGGCTGCCGCTTGTGACCGTTGTGTTAGTAAAGTTCTGTACGATGGCTGCCGATCAGCGCTGGAACGCAGCCGAACGGAGCAATAGCAAGTTTCAAGGATCACTTGAACAAGACCAAGCCTAAACTACAGCTAGATGCACAATTGTTATTCTCCTCACACTAATAACGCCCTTAATAAAACTTTTTTTGAAGGGCCCTTAGTAAAACTTTTTTTTGAATCATTAATAAAACTTTTTTTGAAGCGCCCTTAATAAAACTTTGCAAAACAATTTACGTTTTCTTTTTGAGTGGATGCAAAACACTTTACGTGCTACAGGTCCAAAACTAGTTGCTTTTTTTTTGTGCGATCCTAGCCATCCAAAGTCTAATAATTTTTTTTTAGTGTGCCAAGTAGTAACTTTTCCAGGGCCCAAGACGCACAACAAAAAGGCCACTGGTGCCTGGTGGTAACCCCATGCAGGCCCGGTACGAGCGTTTGGACGCAACAATGACCCGATTTTACTGAACGAACTTGTCCACTATAAACCGATGGGCCGAAAAGGACTCCCAACACCAGCAGGCCAGACAACGAAGCCCAATACTTGCGTCATCCATATCTGTCCGCCCATCTCAAATCAACGGCTCAGATCGACAACAAACCCCGAAACCCTAGCTCCAGCTCGCCCGCCTCTCCTATAAGTAGGTCCCCTCTCTCTCCTCCCCCAAATCCTTGAGATACTCTACTCCTCGCGCCGCCGCCACCACCACTGCCCCAGCGCCTAGCCGCCGCCGGAGAAGAGGAGGGAGCCAGCACCAGCCGCCATGGGTCGCGTCCGCACCAAGACCGTGAAGAAGACCTCCAGGCAGGTGATCGAGAAGTACTACTCCCGGATGACCCTCGACTTCCACACCAACAAAAAGGTGCTGGAGGAGGTGTCGATCCTGCCCTCTAAGCGCCTCCGGAACAAGGTGGCGGGGTTCACCACCCACCTGATGCGCCGCATCCAGCGGGGCCCCGTCCGCGGCATCTCGCTCAAGCTGCAGGAGGAGGAGCGCGAGCGCCGCATGGACTTCGTCCCGGAGAAGTCGGCGCTCGAGGTCGAGGAGATCCGTGTCGACAAGGAGACCATGGAGATGCTCGCGGCCCTCGGCATGGCCGACCTCCCCGGCGTCGAGCGCCAGCAAGAGGTCTCCAACGCCCCCGCCTTCGGCCGCCCGCAGTACGGTGGTCCCCGCCGTGACCGCGTCTAGGCTTGCCGCTGATCCCCGTGGTTGCCTCTGCCATTCGTACTATGTTAAACTTCTTTTAGATCTTTTGTTGCTTCTGTGGCGGTTAAGTTTTGAACTTGTCTATTATGTTATAAATTCTGAAGTGTCGGTCTGCGTGTGATGGACATGAGATTTATATTCTCGCGCCAATGAAGTCTTAAGATATTTTATAAGTTACTATGAGATGTTCCTACCTTTTTGTTTGACTGCTTGTTATCTTGAATGTGTGCATGTGACAGGGATTTGTGATTTGTGTCTTGTATCTAAAATTCTAAATTGCATGCTTACAAATCTATATTTAATTTGGTGTTGCTGTTAGGTTCATTGTGTCCTATGCAGATTAAATTTGTTTGGATTTCATTCCTTTAATTTGCTATACAATTCAATGCTGCCTGGGTGTGTGGCTGTTAGCTAGGGCCTACTGTGATATGGGTCGATGAAGTCTTATCAATCCGATGAGATTTAGCTACACATTTTCAATTCAATTAGTGCATTTTAGTGTACTGAATTGGCCATATTTGTTTGCCTCTATTGAACACAAACTTTACTTGGAATTGGGTTTACTTTCTAGTATTACGATAACCTCAGATTAAATTATGTTTTTGTTATAGCGTAGCATTTTCACTTTAGTATTTGCCATACACTTGTCCTCCATGTCATCAGCACTGTGGTATTTTCATTTCTTTGTTTCTATAGCAAACTTGGCTTGCTTTAATCTAGTCGTTTAATTGTGTTTCATTAAAGTAGTTGTTTAAAATGACTTGGTTTTAAACTCATCATTAAAGGCTGAAATCTTTCTATGGTAGAAGTAAATAGTGATCTGTTGTTGATCGAAGTATTGTCAGTGGAATTTTTATTACTGTATTGATACGAGAATTTGTTAATATAACAACACTAAGCCTTGTGACTATTGATGATGTTTTTGTAGAATGTTGCTTCTGTTTTATGAATATTGTTCAACTTGTTGCTTTAAATCCATAAATGTAATTGTCCACCTGTTTTCTTTGATAACTGAAATTTTAGTGTGCTGGTGCTGTATTTTGGACCTGTTTCTAGATTTTGTGAATCTCAGCATGATTAGTTTCACAAGACACGCTTGTGAAATTACCTGCTCTGTATTTTGGATCTGCTTCTACATTTTGTGAATCTCAGCATGGTTAGTTTCACAAGACATGCTTGGGAAATTACCTGCTGCCTTTATTTCTTTTGGTCAGTAGTATGGCAACTAGGGCCTGCTTGATTTGTACTGCTGGAACTCCAATTACACCTCCACCTTAGATTAGATTTAATGGATCTATCGCCCATTTTTATATGAGCAAGCAAAGAGGTGCTCCTACACATCTTTATGAAGAGCTATGGGAGAGTTATCGAGCATCGTTTGAGAGCAATAACGCTGGGTTTATATGAACTAATTTGGTTTCATGCCCTGAAGGTCAACCAGAGAAGCTATTTTCTTAATAAGACAAGTTATGGAGCGGTATAGGGAGAAGAAGAACCTACACATGGTTTTTATTGACTTTTAGAAGGTTTATGACAAAATACCAAGAAATGTTATGTGGTGGGTTTTAGACAAACATAAAGTCCCAACGAAGTATGTGGGGCTCAGTAAGGAGACGTATAACAATGTTGTGACTAGAGTTCGAACAAGTGATGGAGACACGGATGACTTCTTGATTAGGATATGACTACATCAAGGGTCAGCTTTGAACTCTTATTTGTTTGCCTTAGTGATGGATGAGGTCACAAGGGACATACAAGGGGATATCCCTTGGTGTATGCTTTTCGCGGATGATGTAGTGCTAGTTGATGAAAGCTGGACAGGAGTGAATCAGAAACTGGAGTTATGGCGGGAGACTTTGGAGTTCAAAGGTTTTAGACTTAGTAGAACTAAAGCTGAGTATATGAGATGTGACTTGGGCACTACTACTCGGGAGACAGAAGATATTAGTTTGGAAGGTCAAGTAATGCCTAGGAATGATATATTTCGATATTTAGGATCAATGCTACAGAGAGATGGTGATATTGATGAAGATGTTAGCCATAGAATCAAGCAGGGTGGATGAAGTGACGGCAAGCATCTGGTGGTGTTCTATGTGACAAAAGGGTATCACAGAAGCTAAAAGGTAAGTTTTATAGGACGACGATTAGACCTGCTATGTTGTATGGTGCAGAATGTTGGCATACGAAAAGACGATATGTTCAACAGATAAGTGTCGCGGAAATGCGTATGTTGCGTTGGATTTGCGGTCATACAAGAAGGGATCGAGTTCGGAACGATGATATACGTGATAGATTATGGGTAGCACCAATTAAAGAAAAGCTTATCCAACACCGATTGAGATGGTTTGGACATGTTCAACGGAGACCTCCTGAGGCACCGGTGTGTAGTGGAATCCTAAGTCAGGATGAGTCAGAGGAAGATCGAAGTTGACTTAGGAAGATGCAATAAAATGAGACTCGAAAGGATGGAATATACTAAAGACTTAGCCTTAGATAGGAGTGCTTAGAAGACAGCTATTTATGTGTCTGAACCTTGATTGCTTCTGTTGGGTTTCAACTCTAGCCTATTCCAACTTGTTTGGGACTTAAAAGCTTTGTTGTTGTTGTTGTTGAAGCAAAGAGGTGGTAGGTGTTTATTTTTGGGGGTGCAGAGTAGGTGTTTGTTTTTGGGGGGCAGAAAAGATGATTGTTTAAGAGCTGTGTGAGGTTGTAGGAATTACGGAATTAATAATAACACGACTTGATTAGCATAAGAAAACATTTGCTTTTGTCAAGCTTGTTTTGTGTATGGTTCATATTGTTTGCCTCCAACATGTACAGATCTGTGGTTTAACTTTTTTAGATGGTTGCTTCTGTTGTGATTGAGCATTTAACTTGCAAGTTATGCTAAAATTTGAAATGCTTTGGTCTGTGATGGACATGTCTGTATTCTTAAGCAAATGAATTAACTTATAGATGTTGCCACTTGATGATCACCCTGTTCGTTTATGCTGAAATTTGACTTATGCTGAAATGTTGTGAGAGTAAGACACTGTTCCATAGCTTTTCCATGGCTGGAATAGTGGAATGTGGTGTAACGGTCTGAGTGTTCTGCGCAATGGTTGGCCCTGGTGCCGGTGTTAAAAAGTCCAGGTGTCTTTTCGACCTGCAAATGCGTATACAGCTCAACACATACGTTTTACACACGATAGAAGTTTGTTTTACACTAATGTTACGCAAGCGTTCATTTTCTTAATTTTCGGCCTCGGGGCAACATGGAAAGGCGAGTAGAAGACTTCTGTAGCTGAAGCAAAGCGAACTTGTCGCAGAAAAGTGCAACAAATATTGTTTTTGATGCGTCATTTGCTCATTGTAGAACCATATTTCGTCCTGAATTTCAAGGAATTGACTCGAAACTATCCACCGAGTTGTATACGGAAGAGAGCACCTCCTGTATTAGTGTATTTCTAGTAGAGCATAAATCGCTGTAAACAAGTTATAATCAAAATTTAATCATCAACAAGGATCAGACTGTTTTTGAAATGGTGAAGATTACGAAGGCGGGAGGCCAACTGATGTTGCATCTGCTAGAGGACCATTACGAACATGAAGCAGTGGAGACTCAATTTGAGGAATCAGAACTACAACTCTACAAGGCCACAACACCCATTACCGTGAATCCGTGATATATGTGTCATCCTCTCTCTTGCCAGAATGATTGGTGCCTCCACTCCACTAGTCTTGCCAGCCTTATAAATTTTTTGGTGCGAGGAGACGACGACTCCATGCTCCACGTCAACTCCGGGTCTCCGCCTCAGAGGGGGCTCACGGGCAGCTTGCCCGAGCCCCTCTCCGCCTCTCGGAGCGGCGTCCTACGCTCGCCGGCCGCCCGGCCGCCAGGGCTAGCACCGCGGCAGGCTGGCAGCCGGCAGGTTTGCCCAGTGACCAGTGTCCTTCCTCTGGCCTCTCTGTCTCAGGTTTCATTCCTCGCTTTGGTCTGCTGCATCTTCTGCTAATTTTGCTCGTTCGGCGTATTTTGGACTCGATAGGTACTTCCTTTCACATTCACAGTACACAGCAGTCCGATTATTTTGTAGGAAAAAGGTTGGAATCTGTCACTTATAGATCTGACCATCTGCTTATAAGAAAATTAAAGGGGATCACTGATCAAGTGATGTACAGATTTAGGATGACGAATTTCTTGGTGTTGGGCAACAGGCTTGCTGAGAAAAAAAAAAGTGAGGTATTGTTGGCTTATTGCTACTATACCTTGTGTACTCTTCGTGTACTGCTTTCTTACAAGAGAGGTAAGGGTCTGATGCGCATCAGAACTTAATGAAACTGAAAAGATCAAGAAGCACTGGATTAGGATTTATGATCGCCGCGCGCGCCGAAGTTTGACTAGACTTTTCTTTTTTAATTTAGATTTGAGAGGAAAGCTCGACTTGACTAGAAGAGCTCAATGATCCCAATCTCGGAATGTAGTTAGTGAACCCTGGACCCCTGTAGTGCAACAAAACTCCCTTTCTAGTTTTCTTTTCCCTTTTTTCTTCTCATCTACTAGTAGAATACAGTGGCATCACAAAACTAAAGATTTGAGCTGTGTTTTTTTTAAACATGTGTAGATTCGAAAAGATGGGCAAAATCCTGCGTACCGCTGCTGAATGTTGATTACTGCATCCACTGTCCCAATGGAAATTTATCGATCTCTTAGGAACCATGACCTCTTTTTTTAACTAAACTGCAGGAGCACTACCATATCATTTAAGGAGAAGAAGCAAAACAGAGTTTTACAAAAGTTGTTACATAATAATAGATAGAACTTGACACATATTCTCAGTAAAGCAAGCCATTATTAGTCTACCCAAGGATGTCCACATGCACGCCTCCTGAGATGAATCTCCTCCTTTATCAAACGGGCATTGGAGGCAAAGATGTGTCGCCGATTCAGGTTCTTGACCACATAAACTGATAAACACAGGGTTGCAGGGCCAATTCCGCTTGGCCAAACTGTCGCCAGTTAGAATCTTTGCTTGAACATGGAGCCATGCTTTCCTTCAGCATGCGCCTTCCAGATAGATTTTGCATTGAATGTGCAGTGGGATCCCCTGAATTGGATTAAATATGCCGATTTAGCACTATATTCTCCATTTGCTGTCCATTTCCATTCAATTTTGTCTCCCTGGTTAGATAGCAGAACCTGCTGAATAAGGTCCCAAAGATGAATAAATTCTGCCATTTGCTGTACTGATTCCATTCTCCAAAGTCCAAAGACCCCTTGTCCAGTTATGGTTGGTCACATCATCCCTGACTGATCTCTTCTTTCTCCATGCAAGTGGATACAGACTTGGAGCCAGATCCTTTGGGGCTTTGCCATTCTAGCCAAGAACTGTGCTATAGCATTTCTGAAACCTTAATATCTGCCTAATTAATACATGCACGATTACCTTTTTCATATATATGCTCGGAGAGAATGAAGATAATTAAGCTGATCCATGCTTCTTTGTTTGGCTCTGAATGGTTGAATTTGTTTCAAGTGTGTTGCCGGACCTCTCTTTAGCGTAAATTGCCAATGTGCCATATACTGATACACGTATATATGTTTCATTTAGAGTCTGCTAGGGGTCATTATTAGCAAAACCATATGTGCTTTTTTTTGCGTTAATAAAGAGCTAGTAAAACAATGGCAAACAATGACAATCATTTGAAAAAGTGCGGTTTAGGTATCTTAAGTATTTAAGAATGAGTGGAAAATGTATGGATTTTTTTTTCAAGAAAGGCAATTCAAATAGTAGCTAGTAATGAGGTTCCCAGTTTATTTTAAATCGCATAGGAATCGATGTTTCACCAAGCATATGAACCTCTCTAGATCACTCCTAGCTAGTACGGATTACATAAGAAGATAAGAGTAATATGATACTACTGAAATGATGACATGATGTGCTATTATACTGTCAATGACTTAGGTGGTGTTTGGATCCAGTGACTAAAATTTAGGAGATGTGTCGAAGGATGTTGCATGGGGTATTCGGATAATAATAAAAAAACAAATTACATAATCCATCAGTACTCCACGAGATGAATTTTCTAAGCCTAATTAATCCGTCATTAGCATATGTTTACTGTAGCACAACATTGTCAAATCATAGACTAGTTAGGCTTAAAAGATCCGTCTCACAAATTAGTCGTAAACTATACAATTAGTTTCGTAATTAATCTATATTTAATACTCCATGTGTCCAAACATTCGATGGGACAACGACTAAAATCTAAGAGGCCCATCAAACACCACCTTAGAGAGCACAATTTGACGCGTGCTTCTGGACAGTGACACTGATACACAATAAAATCTTGGCTTCTATTTCTTTCCATAGCTCAAATATTCTCCTTTGACCAAGTTCCGGACAAAATGTGTTTATGCTAATGCAAACTACACCTTGAAGAGACCGGTAAAACTGACGAGCTTATCCAACCACCAAACTTCTCCACGCTACCTCGCCAAAGTTCAATCCTCCTTACGTCAGAGTTCACCATAAATTGACTGTCGGACGCCCGGAGGCATTTCCCCCGTCCAAGTTCCCACTGCCTCATTCCCCTCGCTTAGAGCCTCTCAGACCAGCACGATTCACGAATCCACGAGAACAAGAAACCACGCCCCCCACCCATGGCGGCCACAGCTCGGAACATCGCCTGCTTCGCCCTGCTCGTGTCGATCATGGCTCTCCAAGTTCCGTCCTGCATCGACCAGCGGGGTACTACTAGTGCGGGCACCACTACCACGGCATCCCCGTCCGCTCCGCCTCCCCTCTTCGACGACAGCGCTCTGAAGGCGGCCATCCTGGCGCTGGCCGGGATGGATGCCGTCCTCATCGCCGCGGCGGTCATCTACACTCTACAGCCGCCACACGCACCACGCCGTCGGCGCGTCTCGGAACTCGCCTTCTTCGTGTTGTGCCTGCAGGTTGGTGTCCTCCAGTTCGTCCTGTTCGTCCAGCAGCCCGCAGCGGCAGCTGACCACGCAGCTCGTGCGCTCGGGACCAGTGCTGCCCGTGCTTTGCCCTGCGTTGCCTCCGTCACCTTCTTTCTGGGCATCACCCTCGTCTATGCGCACGTGGGCAACGGCGGCGGAGGTGCTGTCGCTGGCAACGGGCCTGTCCCGGCGCCCGCCACGGCCACCATCAGGCTCCTCGCCGATATGACGCTCGGGGCTGCATTAGCCTGCATGATGAGCATCATCCTCGCCTTGCTCTACATCAACACCAAGTGAGTTCATTTACTTAGATCGATATTATGAACATACCTACTGTCGTTCTCTCTATTCCTGGGATTTGGGCTCCTCAAAACAAGAGATTTCAATGGGAATTCTGAAGCGGGGACCCTACCCATCCGCTTGAGGAAGGGGCCGCGATTCGTACTCCTGGGCTCGACAGATTTAAGAGAGACGGTGTGGTTTCAATTCTTTGGGGGGCAGGAGAAGTGGAGAACAGCTGCACAGGCCGGAGGGAGTTGGAGCCTGGAGGTGGTGGTGCGCTGATGGCCGATGCATGCAGCTACTCGCCAGTCGCCAAAGGCCCGCAGCCGATCGAGCTGTTGCTACAGCGACGCCCTGATCGATGCTGATTGACGAGGGTTGCGTTCTAGCCAACATGAACATCAACCGGGATACCTGCAGTGCAGGTTGAGGTTGGGTGAAGGATAGGTCATAGCCTCATAGGTGACGGCCTAAATCTCAGTGACTTGAGGAGTTGAGGTGGGGAGCGCCGACCGCCGGACATGGGGATCGGGATGTACTAGATTGTTTCCTCCTGGCTCGTGTCCTGCGACCGTGTGAGCCGCGTGCTTTCCTACGGCGTTGGGTCACGGACTCACGAGCGCGACGGCGACGCGCACTCTACGACCGACAGGATGGTGACGGCCGAACTTGCCGGACGCACTTCAGCTGTTGAGCAGCCGGCAGCACCGCCGCGTGGTCCTGGGCTTGGCCGGCCGCTTGGGGACGGACGGACTTCTGATTGTTCTTGGCATACGTTGGAGGAGCCACTTATCGAAGAGGGCGCTTACATCTTACAGTAGCTGAATCTGTTTCCTCTTTGCAATGTTCGGCTGTTTTGGTATTATTTACATGCTGAGAAATTCCCTGAATGTTCGTTATCAATTTTTCTGTGTGCAGGTGACAATTGAGGCGTAGCATATCCTTTGAGCAACCAGAACCAGATTACTGCCATTTCCGGGAACAAAAATTGGCTGTTGGCGCACACATAACATTGTTGCTATAGTAAAAGAACATGCATTCACACTGGACTTCGTTTGCTAGTACTTGTAAGGAGGTGTGATCGATCATATATCTGGTGCTATAGCTTCAGCTCGATGTTCAGCTTTTTGTAGCCCAATTGCCTTTATGTGTCGATCTAGTTTTTGTTAATTTTACTCGGTGTTGGTGAGATCAGTGTTAGCAAATGTTATTGTGAACCAGTTGATGGAATATGGATTATTGATCTACCCATTCACGGGCCATCATGGGATTGTTGGATGTACCCAAATGCTTCATGATAATAAAAATCTCCTGAAAAATTAAATGGCGGATTCGGTTGCGGACGAATAAAGGTTCTTCTTCCCATTTGCTTTCTGTCTGTCTCATGCGTCAAACAAATCCTACTAGTATACAGTAACAAGCAAGGCCACTGACGAACTGTCCCTGGATTTGGGATGTGCGTCATCGATCCTCGCTCTTTGCGTGGACAACAGCAGCAGTGGAATTATTGCAAAACGCCCGACCGAGCGAGTCACTTTTCCATGGCTGCTTATCGCGGGGGCACGTCAGCCCCCACTCGTCATGTCGGACTTTGGGCAACGTCGAATGCAACGCGCGGAAGGGTGGCGACGCGCCTTCTCCATTGTTTGTCGCAGAGGCGTCCGGCTCCGGCGTCCCTTTTCCGTGTGCGGGAGAGAGGGGCAGAGGGAGACCAGGGAGGCGATGCGTTCTACTGCCCTTTTTGGCGTATCTCCAAGGGGAGCGATTCATCGGTTCATCCTCGACCTCCAAGGCTCCAACTTTCTAACACTTCCTCTCTTCTACCGTTCTACTCCCTCCGTTCTTTTTTCTAAAAAAATATCACTATAAAATCCCTCAATTTGACTAGGTTTGTAAAAAAAAATATTTGCAAAATTTATATCCCCAAATACGTTTTTTATGAGAATATATCTAACGATGTATCTAATGATACTAATTATGCACCATAAATATTAATATTTTTCTTATATATGTTTCTATCAAGGTTGAAAAACGTTTGAATGATATTTTTTTTGGGGACGAAAGGGCATTTAAAGCCTGATTAGTTACAGGGCCAAACAGCGGTCCTAAACGTCGATTTTCAATAGTTCGGCAGGTGATATCAATTCTTGACGGGGGCGCTGTTTGCCAGGTCACTAATCGAGCACGCCCTTAAAAATAAAGCAGGCTCTCAACTTCTAGTTCCAGCCCCTCCTCTCTTATATGGTCTAAAATGAAGGTCTTCATATCTTCTATACTACGTTTAAAATTGAGCATAGGCTCAAAGAGAAATTCAACAGGGTGCAATGGGTGGACGGCTCGAGTTCATTCCGCCCCACTGCTAGGATCCGCTCTAGGACACATGGGCCTGAAAAGATCTTGGCTGGATGCTGCCGTGGTCCATAACATCAGAGATGATCAGCTTAATGAATGCGCGTCCTTCCTAATTGGCGTGTCATGTCTGGCTTCATGTACCGTGGGCCGTCTCAATTTCTTTTCGTGCACAGTAGAAACAATGTTCATGCTTGTTTTTCATTTATTATAAGCATTAGCTCCTGTCAACCCACGTCGAGCCACTCGACTGGTTCACGCGGTGCCATTCCGCCATCATATTTGACAAACTCTATCACACTCATGTTTTCTTAGGAGTTTGTCTGTCTATCCGTCATTCGTGTGTTTTGACCTCCACCCCACACATGATTTTTTTGCCATTGTTCTTCTTCCTTCTCCAGCCGCCCGCCGCCGTTCCTGCTCGTCCCCCCCCCCCCCCCCCTTCGCCAGAGCTCCGCCATAGCCATCCTCACCGTTGACGCAGTGACACCCCCGCCCCTCCCTGGCCTGGTCGCCTCCACCATGGCCAGGGCACCTAAACCGTCCGGCCACCATCCCCACCACATGGCCTGCCTCTACCTCCCTTGGCCGGCCCCTTCTATACTCGTTGAAGTTGGAGAAGAAAGAGGGGGAGAGGCTTGCCTGAACCCTAGCCGCCGCGCCGGAGCTGGGGAAGAAGATGACGGCCGCCGGCGAGGAAGAAGACAGTAGGCGTGAGCGAGGAGTAGACAGCGTCGTGGGCATGAATCGGACGGCCTCCACCGCCGTCCCTGTGCTCATCGGACACCCCAGAAATCGCGTGTGAAATCCCCCAAAAAACGTGCGAACACAAGGTTGACAAGTACCCTTGTGTGTTCGTTTTGCGATGAGTGATTGTCAATGTGATCGACGAAGTGGGTTGAGTGGTGACTAACCCTACCATGGCGAAAGCTATGTGTGCGACATGTCTTTTGGCTTGTGTTGTGCAGGTGTGGAGCTCGGATGCGGTGGTCGATGGCGAGGTGAAGGTCAAGGAGGACGTGTCGTGCCGACAGACCGGGAGCGGTGAAGGACGGACGTGAGGCTTGGACCGAGGGACCCAGAGGCCGGGTGACTAGCCGCGGTGGCTGACACTTGGGACATCGACAAGTGCAAGAAGACATGGAGTGACGGTGTTGACCGGGTCAAGACGGCGGACGCGTGAGTCGAGCGAGGCTCAGGAGGACTTGGCGGGCCGGCCGGTCGAGGATGGCGGTGACACGCGTCGAATGGCGGGGGACGCGTATGGAGTACGCTACCCGCGGACGGTTTGATGGTTTGGGTCTCAAACCCATCGGATGGACGGTTTACGGGTTTGGGCCTCAAAACCCAGGCGGAGGTTCCGAGAGGGACGGACGGCACGTGGCGGCATCGGGGAGTTCGCGTCGAGGCGAAGCTACTAGTGAGTAGGCGCGGTGGCCATCGGATCAAGATTACACTGGGTTAGACAACAACGCCCTTGGGCTTAGCGGTTCAACTCATTTATATCCAGGGGCAAAACTAAGAATGTGTAATAGCCCTATTAAATAGGACGAGGGAGCCTCCATCTCCCTGACCTCTCCCATTTTTTGTTTTCCCCTTCTAGCTAGGGTTTCCTTCTCTTTGCTGTTCTTGAGTGAGAGGTCCACAGATGAACCACGAATTGATCTGTGTAATCTGAGTTTTTGGCTGGGAAGTGAGGCCCTAACCTCACCGTGACCTCCGGGCTTTGGAAGTTTGAATCATTTTTGGTGTGCTCGTGTTCCTGTGTATGTTCTCCTGGTTTTCCTTTTTTTTTTTGCTCGTATGTTCGATCTGTTGGTTCTGATGCTTTGGAGCATTTTTGTTTGGCTTGACTGATGCTCTGACGAGTGATGAACAATCCTACCAATTGAAATTCATCAATTCCACTCGTGCATCAAATTTCAAGCAGATTTCGTTTTTTGGGGGAAAGCTGTGTTCTTGCACGAGATGGGGATTTCCCAGAGTTTGAGTTGGAATTGGACAATAATTTTTTTCGGGATAGCTTCTCAACTCAGTTGTGATCCTCTCAAAGAAGATTTGAGAGCGACTTCGTTTAGTTTCATTCGAGTTCGGTCGTTTTTGTGGCCGTCTCTTCCATCTGTGTAATACGTTCTTTCTCTCGCTCGTTTGCTCGAGTTCCCAGACGTTCTTCACTTTATTCGGTGATTTGATTTTGCTCGGTCAGTCCAGCTCTCAAATTGTCGTGGTGCATCGAGGCCTCCAGATCGAGACTACCGGATCCCTCACCGGTCACCACCAAAGAGGAGGTCGGTTTAGCTCGGAGCTCTTGTCCGAAAAAACAAGCTTCATAAATTCATTTTCTTGCATCCGTGAATTATAGCCAACATTTATGAGCTAATCTCTGGAATATCTATTTTCCTTGGAAAGAATTCATGGATGTGAGATTGCTGTTCAAAGGCTCTGATCTCTCTCTACAGGTGATTCATTCTCTGAATTTTTGATCACCAAAGCAGTTCGCAATTAGTGTTGAACGGCAAGTGCAAAGCGCCTATGCTTCATTTTTATGCTTAATTTTTTATTGGTCATTAGCTTTGTTCTTGCTTCTGTGAAATGAACTAAGCAATCATGAGCTCCTCATTAGAGCATTAAATTGTGGCAATTGTTTGGTGTATATCTCACGACTTGCAAAGCCACTGCTAGTTGCTGTACTATCTCCAGTGCCTAGAATTTTAGGTCCACTTTTCAGCTAGCTTTTCGTTCGCAATTTATTCGTTTGAGTTCTAAATTGTCTACCGTTTATTGCGTTGACTTTGTGGTGTCCCGCTGTGTTCTTAGGGAACATCCACCCAATCTTTTGTGTCATGGACATCATGGTGATTTATTTGCGCATTTGGTGGTAAAGTTGGGACAACGGCCAAATATTTCGCGAGAAATTTGAGGCTCCCATTCAACCCCCCCTCTGATCGCCGTTTCTGGTCCTTTAATTGGTATCAGAGCCAGTTAAGGATCATTCCACCTTAATCGGTCCATGATCCACGAAGGCGACATGGAGCGTGGTTCTGGCAAACCACCGCACTTCGATGGGTCCAACTATCCTTATTGGAAGATCCGCATGTCTGCGCATCTCCAGGGGATTGATTGGCTCGTTTGGGAAATTTGCGAGGATGCTACTTACGTTGTGCTCCCTGTCGCAACCCGTACCACCCAGGATCACAAGGATCGGCACAACGCAAATAGCAAAGCTCGCAGTGTGCTTTTCTCGAGTCTTTCGCTTTCTGAGTTCAAATGTGTCTCCGATTGTACTACAGCTCGAGAGATCTGGGTGACGCTTCAGAGCTATCACGAGGGGACCGCACAGGTCAAGACCAGACTCTACGAGATGTACAAGCGCGAGTACGAGAACTTCTCTTAGCTTGATGGCGAGTCCATCGATGCCATGTTTTCCCGCTTTCAGACTATCGTCAACAAAATGAAAGCGAACAAGGCCAACCTACCTTATAGTGATCATGAGAGGGCGCTCAAGCTTCTCTATGCCCTTGATCGAAAGGTATGGGATGTGAAGGTGTCGGCGATCATCGAGTCGGCCAACTACGACACCCTCACCGCCGACGAGCTTTTCAGCAAGCTCAAGTCCACAGAGATCGACTACCAAACCCAAGCCAAGCTCAAGAATCCTTCTGCACCAACCATGGCTTTGGTCTCAGGTAGTGGTTCAAGTTCATTGACTAACCCTTCACAAGCTTCTTTCTCTTTGTCGTGCTTGATGTCAGTCACAGAGGAGCAACTGGAGTCTCTTGGGGATGATGAGTTGGCACTCGTCATCAGTTGGTTCTCTCGGTTTCACAACAACCGTTTGAACCGCCGACGCAGTGGTGACCCGAAGGAGGGATGCTATGGATGTGGAGATCCGGACCACTTCGTCGCGCGCTGCCCCAAGAAGAAGCCCTTCACCAACAAGTACGACTCCGGCAAGCGCAAGGATAAGCGCGACTACACCTCCGGCAAGCACAAGGCCAAGGGCGGCTTTGACAAGGAGGCGTACCGCAGGAAGGCCAAAGCTCAAGAACGCGCCTTCCTCGCCTCCCTCAGCGACCTCGACGACAACTCCGACGATGATCACTCTTCTTCTCCCTCGACCGACGATGAGTCCGAGAAGAAGCGCGAGGACAAGCTCAACGGTCTTTGCTTTGTCGCTGGTGCAAACCGTGGTGGGTTTTGCACTATGGCGGTTGACGGTGGAGCAAAGCTCAAAAAGGACGTCGACGACGACGAAAACGAGGTACCACCCACACTTGACTCACTTATGCTTGAGCTTGATACTATGAATGATACATTGATGAGTCAAGATAAGTTGCTTAAGCGTGCTGCCCGCGAGAGAAAAGAGTTTAAGGACCAGCTAGAGGTTGCTTTGAAGGAGTTGGAGCTTGCCAAGAGTGGTGTAGTGGTGTCAGAGGAGGAGTGCGATGAGTGCGCTATACACATGTCTAACTTCTCTGACTTGCAATCCAAGTATGCTGTTTTACTTGATGAATGTGATGAGCTGAAGTCTCGTTCTAGGTTGCTCGGTGCGTGCAAGTCCTGCTCAGGCTTGCAATCTGAGTTGGCAGAGAAGGTTGCCAAACTTGCTGAGCTTGAGAAGGCCAACTCAAATAGCACCACCACTACATGTGTTCGATGTGAAGCTTTGGTGTTGGAGCTTGAGTCCTACATGCACAACAAGATGGGAACCGAGGAAGAAAACACACAACTTCGGTCCATCTTGAGTTGGGTGTCGTGCAGTGAGCCCCAGTTGGGCATGATGGTGAGCCAGTTCAGGTGGGGAACTGACTCATTGGGAGTAGGCTTTGCTATAGGTGGGAAGGGTGAGCATGTCTATGGCAAGGTTGGTGAACATAGTGGTTTGAACCCAAGTGAGAAACCCACCAACACTGCCCAATTGATCAAGATCCCTCCACCAGAGCCTACCAAGCCTATGATCAAAGATGGTGTGTTTGAAGAACCACCAAAAGCTCCACCATCCAAGCAAGTTTGGGTTCCCAAACCGAACCACTTTCGGAACTCACTCGATACTCTACCCAACATCTCTAGTGCACCCCTTCCTAAAGCCAAAAAGCCTCAGAGAGTGAACCACACTCACAAGAGAGTGAGTTAACCACCACCCAAGAGAGAGGTGAGGTACCACTGTGACTATTGCCATAGAGATGGTCATTTGGCTGAGTTTTGCTTTAGGAGGAAGAGAGATGAGCGGCACGAGTACGAGTTGAACAACCGGAACATGTACCGTCCTCCACATGGCGTACATGTACCACCTGTTCAGAGGCGCAGTGTTAGGCCTAGAGGTGCAATGCCTCAAGGTGCTAGGCCTCAGGTGGCGAGACCACGTGGTGGTCGTGCCCGGCGTGGCCCAAGTCATGATCAATATGACTCTAGACCTCACGACGGTGGCTTTTAGTCCCACACTCCTAGCGGACCACGTTTTCCCCCACGTGGTGATCGCTTCTCTCCAATGGGACATGGCATGTATGGTGTTTTTCCTAACACTTTTCCAGGGCAAATGACTCAACACTGGTATTCTCCTCATTTCGTTAACCCCAATGTTGTGCCATTTGCTCACCCCATGTCTTTCTATTCATGCAGAGCGGAGGCCTGGAGAACACGTGGCTTGTTGATTCCGGCTGTTCGCGCCACATGACCGGAAGTTCCCAATGGTTCTCCAGCCTCGACCCCATGCAATACAAGGAGTACATCACATTTGGGGACAATAGCAAAGGTAAGGTTCTGTCTCGTGGGACCATTCGGGTCAACGAGTCTTTTATCTTGAAGGACGTTGCTTTGGTTTCAAGCCTGCATTTCAATTTGCTCTCTGTTTCGCAACTCCTTCAAGATGGGTTTGAGGTGCGCTTTAAGACTGGACTTTCTTGTGTGCTCGATTCTCGTGACATCAAGTTTGTCGATCGTTCCTTTTGGCCGAGTTTTTTGAGCTGATTTTCTCTCAGTCTTTCGGTTCTTCTCGCTGTTTGGTTGCCGGATCTTCTTTTGATTTGTGGAAGTGGCATAGGAGACTTGGTTACTTGAACTTCGATCTCCTAGTGAGGTTGAGTTCTCTTGACATGATCCGAGGATTGCCCAAACTTAAGTTTGAGAAGGATCTGGTATGACATCCTCAATCGCCATGGGAAGATGGTGGTCGCTTCCCATCCTCCAAAGGACTCAGTCATGACCACGAGACCCGATGAGCTACTCCATATGGACACCGTTGGTCCGGCTCGGTTTGGTCGAGGGAGGAAGTGGTACGTTCTTGTGATCGTGGATGATTTTCCTTGCTATTCTTGGGTATTTTTCATGGAGGGCAAGGACGAAGCGTTTTCTCATGCTCGTGACTTGATCTTGAGGTTGCAAACTGAGTTACCAAAGAATGCCATACGAGCTATCCGCAGTGACAATGGCACTGAGTTCAAAAACTCACAGTTTGACACCTTTTGTGCTTCTTTGGGTCTTGAACATCAGTTTTCTTCGCCCTATGTCCCTCAGCAGAATGGTGTTGTTGAGCGCAAAAATCGGACTTTGGTTGAAATGGCCAGGACGATGCTCGATGAGCATAGGACTCCTAGGCGTTACTGGGCCGAAGCCATCAACACCGCCTGCCATGTTTCAAACCGCATTTTCCTTCGTGCTTTCTTGAAGAAGACATCCTACGAGTTGCGGTTTGGGCGTCCACCCAAGGTGAGTCATTTTCGAGTCTTTGGTTGCAGGTGCTTCATTCTTAAGCAAGGTAATCTTGACAATTTTGAATCTAGATCTTCGGACGGTATATTTCTCGGTTACGCTTCTCATTCACATGCGTACCGTGTGCTTAATCTTGAGACTAACCGTGTCGTGGAGACTTGTGAAGTCACCTTCGACGAAACCATGCCCTCTTGTATTTCTGTCTTTGAACGTGCAGGTGATGAAGAGATGGGTGACAGCATTTTCGTTGAGGACGACGACGACGCCAATTGGGATGATCCCAAGCCATCTCAACCGGCTGCCCCGATCGAGCCAGCTTCGACCACCTTGGCTCACGGCCCCGAGCCCTCCACCTCTACTTCATGGGGTCCATGCGAGCCGCTTCCTCAATCGACTGAGGAGGCCCCAACTGTGGATGAGGGGGAGGCGACTTTGTCTTTGGGTGCACCTCGACACATCCGGCGATGCCATCCTCCTCAGACCATGATTGGCGACATCGACAAAAGGGTAACGCATTCCAAGTCTAATCATATTTCCCATTTCGCTCATTCTGCTTTTGTAGCTTCTTTTGAGCCTCGAGATATTGGACACGCACTATCTAATGTCGCTTGGGTTAATGCTATGCACAAGGAGTTAGAGAACTTTGAGTGGAACCAAGTGTGGGTTTTAGTTCCACCTCCACCAGAGTGCCACCCCATAGGTACAAAGTGGGTTTACAAGAACAAGCAGAGTGAGGATGGGGTGGTGGTGAGAAACAAGGCGAGATTAGTGGCTCAGGGTTTTTGCCAAAAAGAGGGAATAGACTATGAAGAAACCTTTGCTCCTGTTGCCCGTCTAGAAGCCATTAGGATTCTTTTAGCATTTGCAGCTTCGAAAGGATTTAAGTTGTATCACATGGATGTGAAGAGTGCCTTCTTGAATGGGTACATAGAGGAAGAGGTTTATGTGAGGCAACCCCCTAGCTTTGAAAATCCAAAGTACCCCAACCATGTTTTTAAACTCCACAAAGCCTTGTATGGTTTGAAACAAGCCCCGAGAGCCTGGTATGAGCGTTTGAAAGCTTTCTTGCTTGATAAGGGTTTTAGGATGGGTTCCGTAGATAAGACTTTGTTCCTCCTCAAGCAAGGCACAGACATCCTTTTGGTTTAGATATACGTGGATGATATAATCTTTGGTGGCTCTTCTCATGCTCTTGTTGCCAAGTTTTCAGATACTATGAGCAGGGAATTTGAGATGAGCATGATGGGCGAATTGACTTTCTTCCTCGGGCTGCAAATCAAGCAAACTCGTGAGGGGACGTTCGTGCACCAAGGCAAGTACACCAAGGACGTGCTCAAGAAATTTGATATGGGTGAGGCCAAGCCTCTTTCGACACCCATGTCAACCACGACGGCCCTGGATGAGGACAAGGAGGGAGAAGCCGTGGACCAGAAGGAATACCAAAGCATGATCAGGTCCCTGTTGTACCTAACGGCGATGAGACCGGACATCCAGTTCGCAGTCTGCTTGTGCGCGCGCTTTCAGTCTTCGCCGCGCACGTCTCATCGTCAAGCCATCAAGCGGATCCTCAGGTACCTTCGTTTCACACCCGAGTTTGGTCTTTGGTTTTTAGCCTCCTCCTCTCTTTCTCTTTACGGGTATTCTGATGCGGATTATGCTGGTTGTCGTGTTGAGAGGAAGTCCACTTCAGGGACTTGTTAGTTTCTTGGATCTTCTCTTGTGTCTTGGTCTTCTCGCAAGCAGTCTAGCGTTGCCCAATCCACCATAGAAGCTGAATATGTTGCTGCTGCTACTTGTTGTTCCCAGTTGCTTTGGATGATAGCTACTCTGAGAGACTTTGGGTTAGAGTTTAGGTGAGTGGTTTTGTTTTGTGATAGCACCAATGCCATAAGTGTCGCCAAAAACCCAGTCCTTCACTCAAAGACAAAGCACATAGAAGTTCGCTTTCACTTCTTGCATGACCACTATGAGAAAGGTGATATCGATCTGCACCACATTGATACCCAAAACTAGCTCACAGATATCTTCACCAAACCACTTGACCAAGCCTAGTTTGCTCGCTTGCGAGGGGAGCTTGGAGTTTGTTTCCCTTTTTAGAGGAGGGGAACTTTGGTTGTTGTATTCTAGTTTTGCTTTTCTTTGTAGTTTAGCCTTTGTTTTTGTTTTTATATCACACTTGCATATCATATCATCATGTATCATATTGCATCCTGAGCTTCATCCTTATAGTAGCTAGATTGACACTATGCTCTTGTTGGGGATGTTATGGATATACATGATGTGTTGTTGGCTTAGGCTCCTTTTGATCAATTGATGCATGTTATGAGCTAAGCTTGTTTTCCAAAATGTGAACTTGATTAAAACTTGTTGAAACTTGAAATGTGTTCACCACTACTTGTGGCACTAGCATGTGTAGAATGTGTCGAGATCTTTTTCTTGCTTCATATATATGCTTAGTTGCTACGGCTCATACCTTGAGTTACACACTTGCCTGAGAAACTTGAATTTGTGCTAAAACTTGAAAATCAAACTAAGTGATTTGAAAAGATCGGGATGGGTCTGTACTATCCTATGTCAGAGTATCGAGACAGCTCCAAATTGCACTTATTGGTGAACTTGAGCTCTGTAATGGATACCGAGATCATTGTCTTAAGCTTCTGATTGCCTTTGGCATAGGCTTGACATGGTCGCTAAGTTAGGTTTTGATGGCACAGATAACCTCCCGCACACACTTGTCTGACAAACTTTGGTAATAAGCTGCATAACTCTGATAAATTTTAAGAGAGAATTCCTTATTTGACATCGGCAAAATGAGTCGTTCCTTTTTGGCCCGAAATTTTCTTCGTTTTATTTGACACTCACTTCAACTTTCATCTCTAATTTGACACTAAGTCAAATCCGTTAGCTAACGGTGTTAACAGGATGTTAAAAAGGCGTTTTGCCCCTAGAAAAAAAAGCGGCGAAAGCAAATTTGTGAGAAAAAAACCTGCGCCTTTTTTTTTTGTGAAATGGGCGCATGCATCGAGGCGGGCGTAGTTTGTTTTTCCTCTCAAATTTGCTTCGCCGCTTTTTTTTTCTAGGGGCAAAAATGTCTTTTTAACAGCCAGTTAACACCGTTAGCTAACGGATTTGACGGTAGTGTCAAATTAAGGATGAAAGTTGAAGTGAGTGTCAAATAGGGAATGAAGAAAATTTCAGGGTCAAGAAAGGAACGACTCATTTTCCCAGTGTCAAATAAGGAATTCTCTCAAATTTCAATTGGTATCTAAAATTTGATCAAACCACAAGTTTGTCTCATGACATGATGTGTGAACTTTGTTTGGGGTAGTTCACTTTGCATACATGTGTAGCACAAGGTCGATCTCCTGTCTATTTTTGCTATGTGCTCCTTTGGTGGTGAACCCTTTTTTAAAATTGCTCAAACTTGATCAAACTTGCTTAAATGCCATATTTCGTCTCATTTGGTCACCTTGAGCATTTGCTAGCACTTGTATGTGTTGCTATATATACATGACAGCATCCACTAGAGCATCCTTTCAATCTACTTGCTATAATCTTGAAGCTTCTGCATTCGTGCATTTCTGCATTCATAGCTTGTTTTGAGGGGGAGTTGCAACCCTTGGGCTCTAGCTTGATAAGTGCATGTGTCAACAAGGGGGAGAAGTTTCCACACTCACAATGTCACAAGGGGACACAAGGGAAGAAATATTCAGAAAAGGGGAAGAAACTTCCAATTCCACCTAAAGTTGAGAGATATGCATTCATTTGAGAGAGATTGCACTTGTTCAGGGGGAGTTGCATTTGAGGTGTTTTGCTAGATGTGTTGAGCCTTTGCCTCTTCTGGAGGGTCTAGCAGTTTTTCGGCTTTTCAAGCTTTGCTAGTGGTGTTGAGCCCGTTGCCTCTTCTTGAGGGCTAGCTTTGTTTTACTTGGTTGCGTCGAGCCATTGCCCATGTCTTTGGGGACCAAGTTTTGCTCATTTTCAAATGACCCGGTTCTTGGCTTTTCTTTGGCTTTTGGTCATTTGGGTGAGTTCTTTGTTTTCTCTTCTTCTTCTTCTTTTTCTTTTGCTCAAGCTGTTCGTGTATTGGTGTTGACAATGCACTCATCAAGGGGGAGATTGCGAACACAAGGTTGACAAGTACCCTTGTGTGTTCGTTTTGTGATGAGTGATTGTCAATGTGATCCACGAAGTGGGTTGAGTGGTGACTAACCCTACCATGGCGAAAGCTATGTGTGCGACATGTCTTTTGGCTTGTGTTGTGCAGGTGTGGAGCTCGGATGCGGTGGTCGACGGCGAGGTGAAGGTCAAGGAGGACGTGCCGTGCCGACAGACCGGGAGCGGTGAAGGACGAACGTGAGGCTTGGACCGAGGGACCCAGAGGCCGGGTGACTAGCCGCAGTGGCTGACACTTGGGACATCGACAAGTGCAAGAAGACATGGAGTGACGGTGTTGACCGGGTCAAGACGGCGGACGCGTGAGTCGAGCGAGGCTCAGGAGGACTTGGTGGGCCGGGCGGTCGAGGATGGCGGTGACACGCGTTGGATGGCAGGGGATGCATATGGAGTACGCTACCCACGGACGGTTTGATGGTTTGGGTCTCAAAACCATCGGATGGACGGTTTACGGGTTTGGGCCTCAAAACCCGGATGGAGGTTCCGAGGAGGGACGGACGGCACGTGGCGGCATCGGGGAGTTCGCATCGAGGCGAAGCTACCGGTGAGTAGGCGCGATGGCCATCGGATCAAGATTACACTGGGTTGGACAACAACGCCCTTGGGCTTAGCGGTTCAACTCATTTGTATCCAGGGGCAAAACTGGGAATGTGTAATAGCCCTGTTAAATAGGACGAGGGGCCCCCCATCTCCCTAACCTCTCCCATTTTTCGTTTTCCCCCTTCTAGCTAGGGTTTCCTTCTCTTTGCTGTTCTTGAGTGAGAAGTCCACAGATGAACCACGAATTGATCTGTGTAATCTGAGTTTTTGGTTGGGAAGTGAGGCCCTAACCTCACCGTGACCTCCGGGCTTTGGAAGTTTGAATCATTTTTGGTGTGCTCGTGTTCCTGTGTATGTTCTCCTGGTTTTCCTGTTTTTTTTGCTCGTATGTTCGATCTGTTGGTTCTGATGCTTTGGAGCATTTTTGTTTGGCTTGACTGATGCTCTGACGAGTGATGAACAATCCTACCAATTGAAATTCATCAATTCCACTCGTGCATCAAATTTCAAGCAGATTTCGTTTTTGGGGGGAAAGCTGTGTTCTTGCACGAGATGGGGATTTCCCAGAGTTTTAGTTGGAATTGGACAATAATTTTTTTCGGGATAGCTTCTCAACTCAGTTGTGATCCTCTCAAAGAAGATTTGAGAGCGACTTCGTTCGATTTCATTCGAGTTCGGGTCGTTTTTTCGGTGGCCGTCTCTTCCATCTACTGTACTACGTTCTTTCTCTCGTTCGTTTGCTCTCGAGTTCCTGTTCGTTCTTCACTGTTCCGGATTTGATTTTGCTCGGTCAGTCCAGCTCTCAGCTATCGTGGTTCATCAGGCCTCCAGATCGAGACTACCGGATCCCTCACCGGTCACCACCAGCAGGAGGTCAGTTTAGCCTGGAGCTCTTGTCTAGAAAAACAAGCTTCAGTAAATTCATTTTCTTGCATCCGTGAATTATAGCCAACATTTATGAGCTAATCTCTGGAATATCTATTTTCCCTTGGAAAGAATTCATGGATGTGAGATTGTTGTTCAGTGCCTGATCTCTCTCTACAGTGATTCATTCTCTGAATTTTTTATCACCAAAGCAGTTCGCAATTAGTGTTGAACGGCAAGTGCAGCAGCCTATGCTTCGCCTTATGCTTAATTTTTTTATTGGTCATTAGCTTTGTTCTTGCTTCTGTGAAATGAACTAAGCAATCATGAGCTCATTAGAGCATTAAATTGTGGCAATTGTTTGGTGTACATCTCACGACTTGCAAAGCCACTGCTAGTTGTTTTACTATCTCCGGTGCCTAGAATTTTAGGTCCACTTTTCGGCTAGCTTTTCGTTCGTAATTTATTCGTTTGAGCTTCAAATTGTCTACCGTTTATTGTGTTGACTTTGCGGTGTCCCGCTGTGTTCCTAGGAAACATCCACCCAATCTTTTGGGTCGTGGACATCATGGTGATTTATTTGCGCGTTTGGTGGTGAAATTGGGACAGCGGCCAAATATTTCGCGAGAAATTTGAGGCTCCCATTCACCCTCCTCTGGTCGCCGTTTCTGGTCCTTCAAAACGCTCCGTTGCCATATAGCATTTTCTGTTTCTTTGTTTTTAAAAAAATAACGACACTGTAGATAGAAAACGTTTCCACTTCCCATGGATAAATGGATTTACCAATGATCAGGCGCGCGTTGTTGGTGAAGACACGGACCCATCGCCCAATCAAACGTTCCGAGCCAAGTCGTTGCCGGCTGGCTCGTTGGCGTTGCACACCCACCCGAACAGAACAAGGTTGCACGGAAAGCACAAGTGACTTGGCCATCTCCATCCGCTTTCGACAACACGCACAAGGCGACAAGTGACAAAGACGCAATGGGAAGAATAACGGAATGGTCGATGGGCGCGTCGTCGGCGGTGGCACGGTGCTCGCTTCAGGTCTTGATCTGACCCCATCGGCCGCCCGAGGAACAGAGACACACGAGCCTCCTCAGCGATTGCTCGCCAGCAAGCCATCCCCGCCCTGACGCGCTTGAAATCGGACGCTCGGTGGCTGCTGGCTGCACAAACCAAACAGCCCCGAATGCACGCGTTAGGATTTGGATTTGGATTTGGAGATTTCTCTCCGATACACGACGGTCTCCCCACCATCCAATGGGAATATCGGCCGATCGGTCCATTCGCCGTAAGGTCGGAGTTGGATTTTTCAAAAGTTCGAGAACATGGATATTCTAGTACGTTACAATATACTTGGTCCAGTTTGCACACAAAAAAAAGATGAAATCGAGCATCTCTTTCGCTCACACTATTTGATTTGAAGAGCCGATCCGAAGAGAGCATTTTGGATTGGATTTCAGTCAACGACGTGTCGACGTCACTTGTCTACCTTTCGAAGAGGCCAATTGCCTACCAAACCGACAAAATCAATGGCGCTACGAAAATCCTCAATGACAAAGACTTTCGAAAAAAATCGCTATCGGTACATCGCGATCGTGCACCCACGGGCAACTAAGGCCCCGTTCGGCTTATCCAGAAACCGGCTCGTTTGGTTTGTTTTTTCAGCCGAAACAGTATTTTTGTCTCACAACAATTAAGCCAGAACAGTATTTTTCAGCCAAGTTTCAGCAAACCGAACGGTTTTTCTTCTAGAAGAAGCAAAAAAAACTTGGCAGATACAACACGACCCAAGAATGAAGAATGGCGTTGAGATGGCTGCGCCCCATACATAGTACATGTCATTTTGACGTGCTTGGCTATCATGCGTAGTGGTGTCTTTGTCCAGAGGCGTTGGCGCCGCTGTTTACCCCGGCCGCCCTTGTCACGGGTCATTGTCGAGTCCAGCCTCCTCCTCAGGTATACCGGCTGCGGTTAGCAACACTGGCAACACCGATGTGTGCTCCACGCGTGCGTTTTCGGTCGGCCGTGCCGTGAGATGACTTGTCACTTGGTAGGCTAGGCGCATCTCCGGTTTCACATTTCATAACGTCCGTGACTTGCTAAGCATCTTAGTGTTTTTGTATAAAAATCTTGGCGAGTATTATGGTTGGACCTTCTTAGCGGGCCAGGCCTGACGACCCATCCTTGAGTATACGCTTAACTAGGCCTCATGTCCTGTTTCTCAACAAAAAAAAGGCCCATGTCCTGGCCTTACTTTTCTTTGCTTATTATTTTCCCCTGTCATCCTCACACCTGCTACAATAATAGCATTTTTTCTTGATATAGGAACTTTAATATTATGTACAGATGTCAAGAATGGCCTTGAGAATGCCAACCAGCAGGTCCTCGCCCAGAGGAGCACCGGCGAGCTCCATGCGCCACAGCCAATCTCCGCGCCGGCCTCAACCTCCGCGATTCGTCCAAACAGCAAGGTGACATTGCGTGGAGAAAATGCCGTTGCAAAAGTATGTTTCAAGTGTTTCAGATGTTTCATTTGGATGTTGCAAGTGTTTCATGTGAAAGTTGCAAAAGTAGATTAAGATGTTGCATATGTTGCAATTGTTGTACCCCGTATATTGTAAACTTTTATTCCCAATGTTTCATCTATTTTCCAGATATATGTTGCAAATGTGTTTATTTGGATGTTGCATACGTTTCACACATATGTTGCAAGTGTTTTATCTGAATGTTGTGTACCCAGTCTGTTGGAGACCATTTTTCTAGAGTTTTAGCTAAAAATAGTAATAGCAAGTTAGATAGCAATTCTCTTGAACATGCTCTTATTATTTTCCCCAGTCATCCTCACACCTGCTACAACAATAGCATTTTTTTCTTGACATAGAAACTTAATATTAGGCACAGATATCAAGAATGGCCTTAGAGCACCCGCAGTGTGGGTGTCGAAGCTGGGTCTATGCATTTAATGCAAACAAAGGACCCAGTACGATACACTGTGGGAGGGGTCGATGGAGACCCAGGTTCAATACATCGAACCCGCTCCCTTTGCAATAAAAAAATATATCACACTGACACATGACACAGCACCAATGGCTCCAACTGCCAAGGAGTGATGAGCATTCACATTTCAACGGTCACTTGACCGTTGCCTTCAAAGAAAAAAACAACGCTTCTTCTTCAGCAGAACGCCGCTTCTTCAAAAGGAGACATGCAACCTGCTTTCTTCCTTGCAAGCCTTTCCTACCTCCTTGTTCCCAGCGGCCTCCTCCTTTGTTCCAGCAACCTTTTCCTACCTCCTCCTTCCCACCGGCCTACACAAAAATAGAGAAGCAAAATCAAAACAACTCAATAGTGATATTTCCTAGTTCATATGGAATCCTCAGAGGGTAGTTTTAGTAGGCTGCTCGCCACTGATCCCAGGAATCCAAGAGCAGATAACACAAACTTCCAGCACATCCCAAATTTCACACGCAACACTTTCAACCAGAATCAGTTCCTCATCCCACAACCACCATTCAACCAGACTCAGTTGCCCACCCCACCACCACCATTCAACCATTCCCATTATCCCCAACATAGTTCGCCTACTCAGGTCATGCACAACCTGAATCCCTTTGGTGGTGTAAGCAACCTCCAGCAGTATGCCCAATTCTCACCAAGTTATCAAGGTTTTCAACCACTACCCCACTGTAACACCTCGGTGTTAAGCGTGCATTACCATTTCATCCCATGAGCCTAATCAACATCACCTCATGCATAAGCATCATGTATGCATTTCATTTCGAAAGAAATGAAGTATCATTTCATGTGGTGCTTAAATTGATTGAAATTCAGTATGTTTAAAACACTGTGAAATGCCGTGCTCATGTTTGGATGCCATGATTTCTTGTTTTGATCACTAGGATAGCTTATAAATAATTAGGATACAAATTGGAGCAAAGTTTATATTTGAACTTTTGCCAAAGTTTGCTTTTAAAAATATTTATTCAAATTAGGGTTTTGAATTAATATTGAGTTTAATTTGGTAATTCAAAATCTAATTGGAATTTGACTTTGGTCATAAAAGAAAAGTTGTAGAGAATAAATTTTGGAGCAACTTTTATTTTTGGGCCAAAGTTGAAACTGCTTTGAAATAGTTCAAAAATTCGTTTGAATGACAAAGGAATCAAAAATAATTTGAAAAATCTCATTTTCACCTTCATGGGCCTCGCGCCTCGCTTCCCGGCCCACGGCCGAAGCCGGCCCGGCCTGCCACCACGCCTGCCGCGCGCTTCTCCCTGGCCAGCAGCGCTTCGCCGGCCTAGGCCCACGCCGCGGACGCTCCCGCGCGTAGACGCGCCCGCCTTCCCCGCCTGCCCAGCCGCCACGCGGCGCCCGTACACCGGCGGCGAGGGGCGGTGCCTGCTCCGACCGGCCGTGCTCCGCCTTCAAACCGGTCCGAGCGCGCGCACGCCACCCCACTCCGCCATTTCACTTCGCCACCCTCCCTGCCTCTCGCTCCGCAGCAGCAGCAGCAGCGCCCGAGCTGCCAAGCTCGCCGACGCGCCCCGCCGGCGTCGAGCTCCCGCACCGCCGCACCATTCCTCGATTCCCACCACCAGTAGTTTCGCCTCGACAATCTTCGTCGCTTGCGCTCGCTCGCGGCTGCCGTCATCGAGGTGAGGGCCGAGCATGGCCGCCCCTTTCTCTCCGGCGAGTGCGCTGCCGCGATCGCGCGGGCCATCACACCGTTGGGCCAGCTCCACTCTGCCAGTCGGTGTAGCTCAGCGTGTTGAGCACGCTGGCACCACCTGCGCCACCGAAAGGGCTCGCCGCCGGTGAGCACCGATCGGCGGGGCTTCTCCCCTGCTCTCGGGTCACTGACTCGTGGGACCGCAGGGCCCAGCCGCAGTGGTCGGTGGAAACCCCGGGTGCATAGCACCGGGTGCACCTAGCTTTTTGCGCCCGGCTGATTTTTGTTTTAAAAGAAAAAAAAAGATTTCTGAAAAATGCTTTAAGAGGGTTCTAAAATACCTAGTTGCTGCTGTGGTGCTCCAAATTTGTTGAAACAAATTTTGTGGTGTTTCTTGTCACCAGATCTACATGATAAAAATATTGCATGTCATTTTTGAGATACTTTTCTGTAGAGCTTTATTTAATTCTTGATATTGCTGATATCTTGTAAATTGTGTAGTAAATCCTATATGTATCAGAAAAATATGATTCCAAGTTTATTACTCTTCTTGTGTAATGTACTTTCTGTGAAAAATATATTCCATGCATGTCCTGTAGAAAAATTATGAGGTATAGTTCAAGTGTCTTTAATGGTTGATTTTTGTTATTTTTTCTAGAGAGCAAAATTTGTATAAAACATGCATGTGATAATTTTTGTACAGTGATTATTTACTGTTTAGAACCTAGGAAAAATATTAAACCTGTTGTTTGACACTTTCATAATACAAAGTATTTTCATGTTCATAATTATGCCATAGCTTGTTATTTTTGTGTAGGCTATTCTACTTATCCAAATGCCATAAAAATCTGATGGTAGACTACTTAGGGTAGTACTGTGCTATGATAATTTTCTAAGATTTTTCTAAGCTATAAAAATAGATGTTGCTATTCAACCCTATTATTAATTAGGGTTTAATCAAGTGTTGCTTTATGCATGATTAAGAAATTAGTGAAGCTTTGGTGTATCTTTGAAGCATTTAATGAGATGTGTTGACTCAGCATATTAGTAGTAAAAGAGAATGCAGTAGATGACATGTGCTTGTAGTATATGTTCTTGGATGATGTTGACTACCTTACATTCAAGCATATCCATTGTGTTCATTTCATCCGATGCACTTTTGCATAAGCACTTATGCACATGCATCATACAGGATCGCAAACCGAGAACCCAGTCGTCATACCCGAGGAGCCCGAGGAGCAGCTCGAGGTGCAGCCGCAGGAAGTGACCGAAGCAGACGAGGAGGACGTTGAGGAACTTCTGGAGTGCCCCGATCACCGCCCAAGCTCCTTCGAGAGAGGCAAGCCCCGGAGCATTTTCTCCCCGATTTGCAATTATTAATTAAATGCTTTACTTTAATTGGTGCATTACGTTCAGGAGTTGTTTACAACCGTTGTTGCATTATACCTTGTCTACCTTTGTTATACTATATCCTTGTTATCCTGGTATCCGTAGTCGAGTCAATGCTTAGCTGGCTTAGACCGGTAGAAGTCGGGTGATTTCCTGTCACCTGTGAGCTATAGGTGGTTACCTGGATCTGCTTGGATAACTATGTAGTCATGGTATAACTAAGTGTTAAATGAAGTTGAGACCGGACGGAGACTTACAGAGTTTTGAACTGCAGTGCTTTCCGTCTGTGTCGATTAAGGACCGACCGTTGTTGGGCCTCGAGTCATGTTGAACGCATGCCTTACATTTAGCTGGCCGGATAAAGTACCTTCCGACCGCGAAGCTGGGAGATTATTCGGGCCGAGTAGATTGCCCGCAGCGCACTGTGCCGGAGCAGGTGTGGTAGGACACGGGGGCGAGATGATAAGACCAAAGTGCAGTCGGTCGGCTCCGGGTACATGTGGTTCCTGGCAAACTCGAGACTCCTGGATAGTTGACTCGGTGATCAATACCTCACTTTAGCGGGTGAGTGAGGTTTGTGTAAGGAATAAATCACCAGCTGGTTAGGAATCAATTCGAATCGCCATCGCTCCTGGATAGTGAGCACTTGACTTGAGTGACTTCATCGTAGTAATGTTGATGGAACACTTGGACAGTTATAATGAATATGACATTATGGAAGTTGTTAATGATCATTGGTTATCATTATTTGCTTAATCATGTTTGCTCTAGTGTAGGTGCAAATCTAGTCGATAGGTTATAAATAATTAACTTGACAATAATGCTTTTGAAAGGTTCTTGAAATGCTAAAAATGCCTCTTTTTGCAAATGAGTCAGCTACCCTACTATAAAGCCCTTCATAATCCTTGGTGTCACTTTATTTTCGGTTATGTCGGGTAAGTCTAGCTGAGTACCTTCTCGTACTCAGGGTTTTATTCCCACTTGTTGCAGATGGGTAGATGTATTACGGCTACTGTATCAACTGCCTTTATCCTACGATGGGTGATGCTTAGGACCATGGGCATGGTCATTCCATACGTCTCGTCTAATGATTTTGTTGGAGATGATCATCAGCTGGCACTGTATTTGAACTCCGTGTGAGTGTGTGTGGTTTTAAACAAATGGCTTCCGCTACTTTTATTCGAACTCGTTTTGTAATAACTATGTTTTAAACTCTGATGTATCTGAGATGTGAACTTTTATGTAATATGTGATGGTGACCGCTAAACTTATTACTATCTTGGCTGGGATGTGAGTTGGTTTGAAATCCTTCGTGATTTCACGGACTACCGGGTTATACGGGCTTAAGTTTGCTAAATCATTTGCTCTGGCGGATGATTTTCTTACTTAATTTCGTATAATTGGCCAGTTCTGTTACACCCACTTTGGCTTCACAGGTGGAATGTTTGTAGGTGCTGCTGCTGGTGCATCTTCACATGGCTCAGATTCAGCAACCCCGCAATCGCAAATAAGAAAGGTGGAGCAAGATGACCAAAAGCAAGATTCAAGCGGCAGCAGCCCGGATGAACGAAGGAGGGCTGTGAGAATTAATTACAGTGAGGTCGAGAACCTACGCCTTGTAAGTCTTTGGATTAAGCATTCAGTAGATCCAATTTATGGCATAGATCAGACTGGAGAGGCCTCCTGGAAGAAAATAGCAGAAGCGTTTAATTCAGGCCAACCTGAAGGTGCAAGAAGAAGGTCAAAGGGACAGCTCAAAAGCCATTGGAGAAGACTTAATGCAGCTGCTACCAAGTTCAAGGGGGTCTATAATCGAATGACCTATTGTAGTGGGGAATCTGATGACATGCTCATGGACAAAGCACGTGCCACATTCAAGAGATAAAACAAGCAAAAGCCCTTTACACTTGAATATGTTTGGAAGGTTCTGAAGAAAGAACCCAAATGGTATAGAAGTATACCTGGTACAGATTGTTCAGACAAGAACAAAAGGACAAAAATAGATGAATCTAGAGCATACACTTCATCTTCCAACCAAGACACAGATGAGGCGGAGACATTCAAAGAAGTGCGCCCAGAGGGGCAGAAGAAAGCAAAAGCTAGGATGAGAGGAAAAGGAAAGGGAAAGGTCATACCACAATCTCCCCTAGGCTCGCAGCCAGATGAAGACATGGTTTTGTTTCACGATGCTATGTTGAAGAGAGCAAGTGCATTAGAAAAAATAACAGAAGCATCCAAGGAGCAAGCTAGAAATGAAATGATACAAAAGTACATGGATCAGCTAGATAAGGATACTTCCAACATGAGTCCAACAGTACTGAAGTTGCATGAACAACTCTTACAAAGTCTAGCCAAGGAACTATTTCCATCTTCCAACAACTAAGCAAATCATTATGTATTAGTGTGTACTGTAGGTGTCGTAGTAACTATATGTGGCAGTACCATTATGTATTAAGTGTATGCATTTTGTGTTGTAGTAACTATATGTGCCACTACCATTATGTATTAGTGTATCAATGGAATTTGTGTTGTACTACTGTATGTGGCAGTACCATTTATGTATTAGTGTATGGAATTTGTTTTCTACTAAATGTATGTGGCAATATTATTATTTGGTACTAAATGAATTTGGCCATGCAAAATATTGGGTTGTACCTGTTTATGCAATGTGCTCTCCTTAAGAGACATGGAACTCAGAAACTAGCTGTTGGAGAAACTAATTTTCCTAGAAACTAGCTATTGGACAAACTAGCGGTTGGAAAAAGTAGCTGTTGAAAAACTAGCCGTTGGAGAAACTAGCTATTGAAAAAAGTAGCTGTTGGAGAAGCCAACTGCTGGAGAAGCCATCTATAAATACAACCTGAAAGATAAACACACCACTCCTTCATTCACATATGCTACACTTCCTTCTACTCCATCCACTAAGCTAGACCTATACCAACAAATGGCCGAAGGCTCTGAAAATCAGTCCATCAATAGTGAGTACCTCCAAAATCTCATGCTGGAGGAAATCAATGACCCACTGGTGGCTCGTGTTGAAGCAAAAATGCAAGCTCAGATTGAAGCTAAACTTCAAGATCGGGCAGGTAGCAGCCGCAACTCACGAAGGTACATTAATAGGGATCATGAAGCTAGCCATGCAAAATTAGTTGCTGATTACTTTTGTGAGAATCCTTTGTACACTGAAACCCAATTCCGTAGAAGGTTTCGGATGAGAAAGCACTTATTTTTGCAAATTGTTGAAGCATTAGAAAATTGGTCCCCGTATTTTCAGTTAAGGAGAGATGCATTCGGTAAGGTGGGTCTTTCACCGTTGCAAAAATGCACGGCTGCCCTCCGAATGTTAGCATATGGATCACCAGCAGACCTTATGGATGAATCATTTGAAATTGCTGAAACCACAACTTTAGAGCGCCTAATAAAGTTTGTTCAAGGTATTAGACAAATATATGGGGAGAAATATCTTAGAAGACCTAATGATGAGATATCCAACGGATACTCCAAGTTGGAGAGGCACGAGGGTTTCCAGGGATGTTGGGAAGTCTAGAGTGCATGCATTGGCGATGGGGAAATTGCACAGTTGCATGGAAGGGGCAGTTTACCTGTGGTGACTACAAGGTACCCACTATCATGCTCGAAGCTGTTGCTTCCTATGACCGCTGGATTTGGCATGTCTTTTTTGGCACACCTGGATCCAACAATGATCTAAATGTGTTGAACCAATCGCCATTGTTCACACAAGTGCTACAAGGGAGAGCCCTAGAAGTTAAATTTACAATAAATGGTTCAGAGTACAATATGGGTTACTACTTGGCTGATGGAATTTATCCTGACTGGGCAACATTTGTAAAAACAATTACTTTACCTCTTACTGACAAGGACAGACTCTTTGCTCAGCATCAAGAGGCCGTAAGAAAAGATGTCGAGTGTGCTTTTGGGATTCTACAAAAAAGATGGGCCATTATACGTCATCCAGCACGTCTATGGGATAGGCAGGAGCTAGAAGATATTATGATGGCTTGTATTATTCTGCATAATATGATAGTTGAGGATGAGAGGGACTCGTATCAGTTGCATCTAGACACTACATATGAAGAAGGTCGAGCTACGAGACCAATTGAAGGACTTGACCACGGACCAATTCATGGATTTACCAGAATGCTGGAGATCAATGATACGATTCATGACAGAGAGACTCATAAACGTCTACGGGAAGATCTAGTGGAACATATATGGCAAAAATTTGGTGGTCAGCAAACTCAGGATCTGTAATCTGTAGATGTGCTTTGCAAGTATCTTGCTATTTTAGTTTTTTTATTATTGTTGCTGTAAGCCTAAATGAATGGAAAGTTCTTTTTTTCTGAATCAATGAATGGAAAATTCTACTACCGCACAACACCAAATCTATTATTAGACTAAATCAAAAAAATTCTATTATTAGATGGGGAGGGACAAACCATGCAGCAAATCCCGTAGGCGACAAAGGATGCGCCTCCATGCACGACACCATGGACGCTCATGCTGCCGCGTCCTCCTTGTTGTATGCCAACATCGCATGGGCAGAGAGGGCTCCCGCGATGAGCGAACCTGGAGTAGATCGGGCGGCGACGACGAGCGGAAGGCGGGCGCCGCATGGGGGTAACGAGGAGGCAGCAGATGAGGCAGGGAGCGCTGCACCAGGGAGACAACAGCCGGCGGATGGGCCTGGGGTGCCGCACGAGCGAGATGAGGTATGGATTGGGCGGATCGACGGATTCGGAGGAGTTGCGGCGACGAAAGAAAGGGGAAAGAAGACCGACGAAGAAGAGATTGCGGGAAGAAATGTCCGTCGCTTTTTTTTCTTTCTACGTGGGTCCGGCTATAGGCTCAGGTTGGGTCGATACACTATGGGCTCAATACCACAACGAGTCATTTCAGCTTTAGGCACACCCCTGAGTCGTTACACTACGGGTGCTCTTAGAGAGGGCATGCGCCTTATTCCTACATCTACATGCCATGTTGTCCTCGTTGTGCCTACGTGGAAAAAATAAGTCCCTGCAACTGCAACGAGTCTGCAAGGCGCATCCTCTGCTTACTGCTCACGGTGAAGACTAGTTTGGTCGTCTCACGAGGACATGCCCAGAAAAGAAAATAGTGATCCAGTGCTTCCATTGTGTTCTTAAATGACTGCTTGATATATGATACAAACAAATAAACGAGTCTGCTACAAAGATTTATTATGTCTTCTAATTTTTAGTTATGCAACTTCAATTAACC
Source organism: Miscanthus lutarioriparius (assembly GCA_904845875.1). Taxonomy (NCBI): domain Eukaryota; kingdom Viridiplantae; phylum Streptophyta; class Magnoliopsida; order Poales; family Poaceae; genus Miscanthus; species Miscanthus lutarioriparius. The sequence continues at coordinate 103,027 of CAJGYO010000035.1, read as the reverse complement.
TGTTGCCTCCCATTTGATCTGATAGATACAGTATGCTATAACTAGCCTAGAGACAATTTGGCTAATCGAAGAGATATTAGTGATCCTTCTTGTATTTTCTGCTCTGAACAAGGAGTCCGTCCCACATTTATTCTTTGACTGCTGTGTTGCCAGAAATGTCTGTAACATAATTTCTGAAGCTTTGACTGTTGTGTCGCTTGAACTTATCAGCCGCTTATCAGCTAAAATCTACAATATTTTTCTCTCACAACAAAACAGCTCCAGCCGGCTTATCAGCTGGTTTTAATACCAGCCGAACAGGCCCTTAGCTGCTGTGGGTAGTAAGTTGATGATCTCGATGTCTTGTATCAGGTTCCAGCCATAAGGCCTTGAATTCTGGCAGTGTGCCGAAACTTAAAACTGTGAAACTTGCTTTTTGAAATACAAAAGCAGGGGAAAACCTTCCTTTCTAAAAAAAAAAGCTACAACAAGCTTCCTTCTTTGCCAGCTAGTAGTACTGATTCAATGAGCAAAAAAAGTTTAGCTATCTGTATAGCACGATGTTTTCGTGATGCAAAGCGTATAGCTCAAAACACATGCATGTTTGCTTAATAAATATGGATTTTGCTGCTGCACGGATGCTTCCTATTGTATTTTCCAGTGCATAATCATTTTTAGCAGTTGAGCATATTGAGTCATCCATACCTGAGACTTCAAGGGACATGTTCCACTCGTGGAGACAAGGGCGCACTTTATTCAAACGATCAAACGTGATAGTTCGTTACTCTGGATGTTTAAGCTTATATTGGCACTTGGTGCATCTACAAATCTGACATCATATTCTCTGTCTTTAGTTGTCATGGCTGGATTGAACTTATCTCCTTTTGCTGCTCCCTCTAGTAAGAGCAAATAATACATAAATGCATGGTGAAGAACTCTGACAAAATAGTAGTAAGTCTGTTTCCCACTTCATGGGAGTGTTCGGCTGGACTGAAATGTGCACTGTTCACGATGGATTTTACTGTTCATACTGTAATTTTACGAGAGAAAAACACTGCTTCGGTTGGAAAAAAAAAACGAGCCAGCCAGCCGAAAACGACCAGCCGAACGTAAAAACGAAACAGATTGAGACGCACTGAGGCATCGGATAAGGCCCAACGAAGCGGGCCGATCATCCTAGTAGTATATCAAAACAGAAGAAATTCTGAAAAATCTGAGCAACACTGTGAATCTGTGATCTAGGAGTACTTAACAAGTTCACTGATCTCTCAGAACTACTGAGAGCATATGAGCTACGTTCCCAGCTTTCAGGAGACTTAATTAGTTCGAGTTTGTTAGCGTAACATACTATGATGTTGATGCGTAATGAGCCCATTGAAACAAAAAATAAACGGTGATGCTATCGTGTGGTCGTGATGTACGGACGGGCACGGCTTCCCCGTCTTATCCGTCCGCTCGCTCCGTCCGCACCCTTTAAAAAAATCTCTCTACGCGCTCGGCCTCCACCGTCATGGCCTTATCCACCGCTCCAACTGACATCCACGCTCGACTCTACTGCGTCACTCGCCTACACCGTGGCATCCGCCCGCTGCGGCCTCCTCCGCTACCCTCGCCAATGGTGCGCTGGCCCAGGCAACACGTGCTCACCTAGGGGTGCTCGTGCAGATGCTTGCCCAGGGTGCTTGCCTGCCTCGCGCAGATGCTCACCCATGCCGCCGAGCAGGTACTCATCCAGGCCGGCGAGCAGGTCCTCACCTAGGGGAGCACCGGTGAGCTCCATGCGCCACCACCGATTTTTGCGTCGGCATCAAGCTCCGCAATTCGTCCAAGCAGCAAGGTGACACTGCGCGCTAAAAATGCATGTTGCCAGAGTATGTTTGAAGTGTTTCAGATGTTTCATTTGGATGTAACAAGCATTTCATGTGGATGTTGCAAAAGTAGATTGTGATATTGCATATGTTACAATGGTTGTACCCAGTATATTGCAAACTTTTGTTCCCAATGTTTCATCTTTTTTTTTCCAAACGTACGTTGTAAGTGTGTTTATTTGGATGTTGCATATGTTTCACACATTTGTTGCAAGTGTTTTATCTGGACGTTATGTATGTTTTACATGGTTTTCAAGTGTTTTTATGTGTTTTTAAGTATTTTAGAAGCATGTTTCAAATGTTTCATCTGTTTTTAGACGTAAATTGTAAGTATTGCATCTGAATATTTCAAAAACAGATCAGGTGTTGCATATGCTTTTCTGCTGTCTCACGTCTCTTCCTCCTCCCTGTGTCGACTGAGCATCCGCCGCCGCCTCCTCTCTTTCTCCACGTGGCGCCGCGGACCTATGCGGGCGCGGGAAAACGCGCGGGAAAACGGACAGCATGCGCGCGCCGAGCGACTAGTGGTATGTTCAGGCGTGTTCAGCAACCGAACTATGCTCGCAAATCCCATCGGTCATCATCGCCTTCAAACTCCCCGGCCCGCCCCGCCTCGGCGCCCAAACGTAACCGTCCCAACAAACTCCTCCCCCTCTCCTCCTCCTCGCGACCGCACCAAGAAACCCACGCCCTCGAGGCCTCGCAGAAGAAGTACCAGCGCCTGCGCCGGCGATGGAGTTCTTCCCCGACAGGGTGCACTTGCGCCTGCGGAGCCTCGCGCACGGCACGTACCTTCACGCCGAGGAGGACGGGGTGGGGATCACCCTGTGCCGGCGCCGTGGGACGCTGAACGAGGCGTGGGCGGTGCACCGCCTACGTCCTCCTCCACGGCGCCGCCTACGGCCGGTACCTCGCCCTCGTACGCGTGGAAGCGCCTCCGGCGCCGTCTTTGGGCCAAGGTGAAGGCGCCCGCCACACCTGCCGCGCCGTCCAGCGCGTCTACAACGCCCCGGGGCAGGTCGACGTCCTGTGGGAGGTCCTCGGCGCGGACGACAGGTCCGACGACGTCCTCATTCGCCATCGCACGTTCGGCGCGTGGCGCAGCCACGTACGACGATGCAATGGATGGTCGAGGCCATTCCCCCGAGAGCGGACCAGCCTGAACTTCCGCCTGTAATTCCGGTGAGTTCGCCGTCTCCTCTGCTTTGGATTCGTCCTCGCATCGTATTTATCTGGGCGTAGAACGGCTCTTGGAATCTGTCGACTCTGCGATTTGTTCTTCAGTTTCAAGAACCACTCAAACTTGATCATTGGGTTCTTCTCCTTGTTACTGATGAGGCTGTTAGTTACTGAATCTTGATGCAATCAAATCTTTGCACATTGTGGGCTAAAAGATTACTGCATTCTCTTAGGGAGAAATGGTTCTGGGTTATTGAATTCTTTCCTCTGCCTTTCTTTTGTCTTATCAGGGAGCAGTTCTTGATGAGATTACACCTATCCGTCTTCCCATTTCGTACTAGCTATCCAAACTGTCAGTTCAAGAAACTAACTTCGCAACCTTTCTTGGAATATTCCTAATAATCTTGCGTTGGTTCATTAGGCTGCTGAGTTCTTGTCATCATTTGAATTCCTTCCCATCATGTGTTTTCCTGAGAATTCTGGCTATTCGCTATGGATGGTTGTCTGTCCTTGTTGTTTTCTTGACACATCTCTCTGGTTATCTACGTCTGAACATTGTGTTCTGATCGCAACGTATATTCAGAGTTGCCAGTGTCGCCTGCTTGTTTTGGTTTCCTAGACACCAGTGCTCTGCTCCACTGCATCAGGCTCCAGCGGTGCCCGTCGGTGGCCCGATCCGCCGCCGACGCCGGGGCGTCCGGCCGCAAGCGGTGCTTCGGCGGACGATCCACTATATGCGGGCGGACGATCAGGGGAACATCAACCCGCTCGTCTGGATAATGCTACAGTTCGATGGCCGGTCCGTGTCCCACCTGAGGAGAGATTTAGCGGCCCAACTGGGTGTGGGTGAAGCCAACGTCCTAGGCATCACGCTGTGCGTGCGGGCCGGCTCCAACGGGCGGCTAACTCCTCTGGTCATCGACCTGCCTTCCAATGAGCAGGCCATGGACATCGTCGTCCTCACCACTGATTCACCAGGTAAGAACTTGCTGGGTTTTTTTTCCTGGTAATCTCTGCAGCACTGTCTGTTTCTCTTCTCATGAAAGGTGTTCGATTGATCATACTAATAAGAATACATATGCTTACTTGAATACTTTTTTTTCTCGATTTGGCTTATTGCCCGTTTTTCATTAAGAGGAAGTTTTGGAGGAAACATTACAAAGCGGAACAACCGTGGTGGCGAGGAGCCATCACGAGAAGGCCGAGCTGCCCTAGCTACTGGACTCCAATAAACGTATTACATCGTGGACAGATTTTGCGACCACGATAAAGTGTGCAGTTTTGTAGTTTGGCCTTTGCTATGATAGATCAGTGAACTTGTTGTTGCATGCCAGATGTTTAGAAACTGTAATTTGCCTACCGTATACTTTAGTTCAGATGTTCAGATACTTATCTGTAGTTTTAAATATACATAGTTGGCTAGTTGCTGCATCAAAATCCTCTTGGGTTTTGCATTGGGTTCTTATTTAGTTATTCTACTAGTCATATAGTTTCAAACATATACAGATTATGGTTTCTACCTGTGTTTCAGAAAATGGTATACTATTTTTTGGTTGTGTTTACTGATTCCCTTGAATATAAGTCTTTTTGCAGACACTAAAATAGTCAGAATATACAATATAATTCGATTCATTACTACCTTGTCAGTTCACAAAATTGTGCCACCACTTTGACTCACTGTCCAGAATTTTCAGTTTTTGTTGAATGTGAACTGTCGCGACAATTACATCACCAATACATGATGCCTAGCGCCCAACTGTTTAACTCTTTTTCCTTGTTCCCTTGCACATTCAGCTGCTGAAGCATTAGTGCACCCAAATGTTGGTGCACCGTAGAGGAGTATTAGACCAAGACTTCTGACAAGAACATCGCAGTTCATCTCTTCAGAAATGAGAAGTTCCCTGCTTCGGATTCAGTGAGATGACAACTGATATTTTGTCCTGTAAACTTCAGAAAACTCGGCCAGTCAATTTGGGGTTGATGCGTTCTACTAACTGGAAGCGTTTTGAATTGGCCTTTACGTTTCAGAACTTCAAAATTGCTGGGGGGCATTCTGTGAAAACATTGCTTGAACGATTTTACACAGTAACAACAATTGTAGATACCGTCTTCAGTCTTAGCCAAATGTTTACAGCCAAAGTTTTCCTTTTAGTCATGATAAAGCTCTGTGCATTACTCGTTGAACTCACCTTTTCTTGATATATTACTAGTATGCATAATACTTTGACAGACAATTACTCAGTATGTTATACAACATCATAATCATAAGTATTTTTAATACGAATCTAACAGAATTCATTTTGTCACTAATAAAACCAGGTCTTCATATTGTAGAAACAGGGACATTCGATTTGATCCGATTTGCACTGCAAATCGGTTTTTTTTTTTTTTGTGACTACGCTGCAAATCGGCTGTGTCACACTGTCACTATTCTGCCAAAACTGGGTCCTCATGTTTCCCAAGATTTTGTAGATTAGCATTTACAAAGCATTAGTTTTCAAAAATTGCAAATTTTTCTTCACAAACTATATAACAAGATGCTTGTTGTGCTTAACTATTAATCCCTCCGTCCTGGATGTCGACGAAATAAGACTTTGCCGCTTTCATGTTTCATCTGGTGGTAGTAGTTGGTCGACGAAATACAGGTTAGGCCCTGTTTAGATCTCACCCAAAATCCAAAAATTTTCAAGATTCCCCGTCACATCAAATCTTGCGGCACATGCATGGAGCATTAAATGTAGGTAAAAAGAATAATTAATTGCACAGTTCAGACGAAATCCACGAGACGAATCTTTTAAGCCTAATTAGACTATAATTAGACACTAATTGACAAATAACAACGAAAGTGCTACAGTAGCCGAAAGCCAAAAAATTTCGCATCTAAACGGAGCCTCAGTGCTCTCGTGCTCGGTCACATGTGTCCTTGGACCACCTCATTCCTAGGGCAAAGCGAAAGCCTTTGTGGCTCCTTACCTACCAGCCTCCAACCATGATCTTAACGCATTCGTACACACAGAAATTAAGAGATAAACGATGTTAATGTTACTTTGAACATCTTTTGCAATACATGTTGCCTCCAACTTTCGATATACAAACACCTCACAACTTGAGGTATTCTCGGCAGTATATTAACACAACAAAAAACTGAAACAAAAACCTCTCCCCTTCAAATTCTTGAGAGAACGAATTAATAGCATCACAAAAAGGAAAACAGATGAACAAGAATTGATGAACAATCTGTCAGCTAGCTATGTACACTTGTAAATTCGCAATACACTCATGCCCTGCTCAGGGTCGGCGGGCTCTCTGGTCTCTTCACGGCGCTGGCGTACCGGCTCCGCAGCGGGCTCTCCGCGTGCACGGCCGACGTGACATGCCTCTTGCCCTGCCGGCTGCCCGCCTCCGCCTCCACCTGGTCGTCCTCGTTGGTGACAGTGACACCGTCCGCGCAGGCCTCGACGGCCTGCGCCTGCTTGGCCTCCGCCTCAGCGGCGGCGCCTCCGACCGTGAAGACGAAGGGGCCCATGGGCACGTCGTCGTCGAGCGCCAGCAGCGGCTCGAGCGCGTCGACGACGTCGCGCATGCTGGGCCTGGCCTTGGGCACGCTCTGCAGGCACTGGTGCGCGACCTTGGCGGCCTTCTCCGCGGCGCGCGCCGAGTACTGCATCTCCAGGCTGGGGTCCATGAAGCGGTGCAGCCTGTCGGCGCGGCGGAGGTAAGGGCGCGCCCAGTCCACGAGGTTCTGCTCGCGCCGGCCCCGGCGCTTGTCGACGGAGCGCCTGCCCGTGAGCAGCTCCAGGAGCACCACGCCGAAGCTGTACACGTCGCTCTTCGCCGTCAGGTGGCCCGTCAGGATGTACTCCGGCGCCGCGTACCCGTGCGTGCCCATCACGCGCGTCGTCACGTGCGTCTCGTCCCCCTGCGGACCCTCCTTCGCCAGCCCAAAATCGGACAGCTTCGCCGTGTAGTCCTGAAAATGAATTTCAAACTTGATGTCAGACACGATTCAAAATTCGGCAGCAGTTGTTTGAGGAAAAGTACTGTGCATTTGTAGTGGTTGGGATGAAGACATCACTGTTTGTTGCGTTTTGCAACTGCTACAAAGCATCAGGATCCAAAATCCAAACTAACCACGATATTATAATGCTCCAGCTAGGTCATCCCTAACGGCCGGCACCTAGAATAAAACCAGAGGCTTTTGCTACTAATTTGTCGGTAGTTGCAAAGCAAATCAGATTTGAGCACGAGTGTTGAATTCTTAAAAAAGAAGGGTTTGACACGGAACGGTTGACAACGTGCGAGCAATTAGCATGGTTGGCGTGTAGGTAAGAAACATATAGCATTTCTGTTTTATATAGAGCGAAGAAAAATACAGTTCGCTTGAAGAAAGAATCTGCAACGTGCATGGCAACGACTAAGCACCCAATGGGGCAATTCTTTACCGTCCTAAAATTGCTCGGTCGTCAGTAAAGAGGTCGTCGGGTTGGCGTTCTTTTGTGGAAATGTGCTGTAAGCTAGCTGTTGATTGGTGCTGAGGGAAAAAGAGAGAGATTGGACTTGGTGAGGCTTACCGAGTCGAGAAGAATATTGGAGGCCTTGAAGTCGCGGTAGATGACGGGCGTCTCGGCCCCGTGCAGGAACGCCAGCCCCTTGGCCGCGCCGACGGCGATCTTGAGCCGCGTCGACCATGGCAGCGACGCAAGGAGATCTGCAGCCAGGCACATGTAACAGGAGCTGTTAGTCAACTAATCGATCAGAGGCACCCAAATTAAGAACTATTGTGTTAGTAGCAGTAGTGCTTACTCTTGAAAAGATGGTTCTCGAGGCTTTGCCTGGGCATGTACTCGTACACCAGCATCCGGTGGTCGTCCTGGTTGCAGAAGCCCACCAACTTGACCAGATGCGGATGGCTCAGCATCCCGAGGTACACCACCTCCGCCTGGTCAGGACAAGACAGCGCAACCAGATCAGGACTCGATTCAGATTTATCAGCACGCAAGTAGCAGTGGTAAACAAGATGGAAACTGTATGGGAAGAACGTACCAGCCACTCGCGGTGTCCCTGGACGCCGTCGCTGTCGAGGTACTTGACGGCGACGTGCTGCGGTTGGAGCCCCGGGCGGAGGCGTCCGTCGACGAAGCCCTTGTAGACGGGGCCGAACCCGCCCTCGCCGAGGAAGTTGGTGGTGGAGAAGTTCTTGGTGGCGGCCTTGAGCTCGTCCAGCGTGAAGGCGTGCAGCTTGGTGGTCTCCAGCTTCCGCGACAGGTCCTGCAGCGACAGCGACCGCAGGTTCGCCGTGCTCAGCCGCCGCAGCGTCGGCTTCCCGCCGGGGCGCCTGCCCGCCGCCGCCGCGGTCTCATGCCCCTGCTCCTGCTCGCCGCCGCCGGCCCCGAAGCACCCCAGCAGGCGCTTCCTCAGCCCCATGACGATGAGCAAATCGAAACCGCCCGCGTCGATCTCGTCTCGTACGTCCTCGTCGCTTCGCCGCACGGACCAAGGAGCACGACGCTCGCCGGCGAAGAGAGCCTTGGAGCTAGAGAAGGTGTCGGTCGCTGGCGAAGTGGCGAGGTAGAGGACACGGAGGCACGGCGCGGTGGCAGGGCATATAAAGGCGAGTAGGCAGCGGCTCTGTTCGTGTGGGCGTGGCTTCGAGGTGGGTGAAGGTTGGGGAAGCGTCGCCTTTTTGACTTTTTTTTGGGGGGTAGTAGCCCGGGACCGGGAGGTTAATTATCGCTACTCTAATTCGGCAGGTGATGGAATTAGCTGGAGTGAGTGCTTGAATCATTGGTGATGCCGGCCGGGGCCGGGGTCGGTTGGTTAGCGGGTGAAAGCTCCGTGAAACGTGAAACGTGAAACGTGAAACGTATCATATGGGGTTTTTTTTAATTCAGAACATGTGTTTAAAAAAAACATATAGATTTTTTTATCTCTCTTCCTCTCTCTTTCTCACCGGTGACCACCGGCGCTCCCGCGGCCATGGCAGTGGCGGTGGCGACAGCGGATCTGTGATTTGTTCTTCCATAGAAAAAAATTTGTGATATGTGATCTGCTGGAGGCCGGAGACAGAAGAAGGATAGAGGCTGTTGGATCTTAATCCTATGGTGAAAAAAATTCATGTGTTAAAACTATATAAAACATGTGGTTGTGTTTTTTTAAACGATTATCATATGGCGTCGGTGATCGCTGATGTGCGCATCGACGTGTATCGATCGACGCAGCCTGCCTAGCCGTGGCCGACGGGGACGCGCCAACAACTGGTGGACGAAACCGGCCCCCCGTTCTTATCGGTAGGGCAGCAGTTAGACTGTTTATGTTAGAGTGATGTGTGCTGCTAGTATTTGTTTAATTTTCTCGGTTTTATATGGATGGTAGGGCGGGTTATGGATCGATCGATGGTGGACGGGATCGGGATCGGGATCGTACGTGCTAGCTAGGCGATCTTTTTGTATGGTTGCGTTCCAACTCCCAGCAGGCCAACACGACCGACCGCCGGTATCTGTACTCGTACTTGCAGGCCTGGCGCAGCCCATTCTTTTAAAACTCGATCTTTGTCGTTATTGTTAGCGGGTGGTTTCGTTGGTTGGTTTGGTTGTGTCTTCTTATCATTTTTTTTATTTTGTATTGTTCGATTCCCTGGTTAGTTGCATGATTGATCCAGAAGGAAAAGGTAGTAAGCTGTACCTGTTTTAATATAGAGGCAACTCACGTGCTTAAAAAATACAGTCGAGAGCTAGTGAACCAAACCGGTTTGCCCGCCCTTGTTATCTTTTCTCCAAACACGCGAGAATTTTCACACATTTATGTATCGCGAACATCAAAGACGCACAAAGGACCAAAGGTTCGTCCACTTCTTAGAGCTGAGGACGCGCACATCACATTGGTGTGTTAAAATAAGCACTTCCTCAAAACTAAAGGTCTGGCCATTTCGTTCCCACCCGCCATCCAGAGCAAGTTCTGCTTCAACTCACACATATTCACCCTTTCGTGAAGCACAGTAACTTACTTACCACTAAAAAAATAGTTTGGCCTAACTGAGCTATGCTCAATTTACATATGCATTTATCTTTATTAAGCGGCATTTTATTTTTAATAACAGGTTGTGTAAAAAAAGGGGGGGTATGCAAATACTTCACTTTTGACTTATTTGACTGAATGTTTCCCCCCTACTAGCTATGCCCATACGATCCCTAGACACTTACACAGTATCTCATTAGAGCATCTCCAAGAGATTATCAATATCCTTTCTAAATGTTAGGAATAAAGATTTTGATGAAAAACTACTCTCCAACAGCTTCTCTAAATGGTCATCCAAATATAACCATCTTCTATTCCGGATTTTTCGCTAGCCAAAAATAAAAGACAAGAATGACTCTCTAGAGTGCGCATGAGATATAGAAAAAACTGTTGGAGAGTGAAAATATATAGAAAACAATTTTTATGCAAATGACCCTCTAAATGATTGATTTAGAGAGTAAGATTTATAAAGGCTTTTGAAGATGCTCTAACATTCTCTAAAAGGAATATCTCATTCAACACAAAGCCAATGTATGAACTCATCCACGTCCTATTACACGGATCAACTGCACAAAACTTACAATCGCGTGGAAGGTTCAAAAGATACATACGCGTCACCATGGCCAAGTATTTATATTAGCTAAACACGCCGTCTGACCGAATTGGAGTTGGTTTCACATGTCCTTCTGGAACAGGTTTATCTTTCACACGCCCAAAGGTTAGAAAATTTAGTTGGTCGTCATTGTTATTTCCATAATCCCGCGGATGGGTACAAGTAGTAGTTGCAGTTGTTGAAGTCTTTCAACGAGCCCGTTCCTCTGTCTCGTTCATCTCTAAAAAAAAGAACAAAGAAGTTGCCTCTCTCTCTCTCTCTCTCTCTCTCTCTCTCTCCAAAAGGAGTAGAAAAGAAAGAAAGAAAAGTGGGGGAGAAGCCTGGTAGTGTAACCTGTTGGATGTTGGAATAGATTGACTCCACTACTTAGTGCTTATGCATGGTAATCATAAGTTAAATGCAGCCAGCAGTAAAGTGGTAAAACGGTATGATAAAAAGAGAGAAGGTCGCTGTTTCAGCTTCTGATACAAGAAAGGAAATGTGGAATGTCATGTTGCAAAGTTGTCTGAGTGGAAAATAAAGGGGATTGCTTACTTATCGCGCATCCATTCAGCACCACGTTGTAAATTGTTCCCAATGACAAAAGTGGGCAAAAAATTCTCCCACCACATTATTGGAGTAGTGCTATGATTGAGATCACATATATTTGTCTCTCCCAAAGTATGGTTCGCTTTAGATCCTGTTTGGCTATTCAATCTGTATGTACCACTCTGATACACGTGGATTGACTTGAGGTAAATACGAGTACAACCAACAAGTCTTTAGTTTTATGGGTTCATCCTAAGTCATGTTTAACTTTAGTCAAATTTTCTTCAAAATATATATATATTAGCATCTATAAATTCAAATAAATACATTATGAATATATTGCATAGAAAATTTAATAAAACTAATTAGATGTTGATGTATTTTGTATAACCCTAGTTGAAGTTAGAAATGTCTGATTTATTAGAGAAGAAAACTAAAATAGACTATAATTTAGAACGAAATGATGAGTAGCTATTTTGTCCTATCTTCCCAAGAATTCCGGCTGCAGATTTGAATGTTCTTGGAACCTTTGAAAAGTCAATTTAGATGCTCGACACTTGTGCTTCTGGTGCTTTGTTACTTTCACCTTCCTCTTGTACTCGACTATTCCCCAATCATTCCTCGACAAATGTGTGCTCGTCTTTGTCATAGTCGAAACTCTTTCTCACGTGATTGTAGCACTTTCTTGAGCGATGATTTGGGAGGGTTCCTATCACCCTACACTTCTTTGTATTAAGATATGAGCGAAAGAAGTGCATTTTACAATGGGCTGCCTTTTCTTTTGGGCTCCCGGAAACATTGGCTTAAACAAATCATTGCGCATTAAGTGCTACCGCTAAAGGGACTACAAACTAAATAGACATTTAATTCTATGACCCATCTACAGTGGGGAACTAAGCCAAAAGTGTTACTCCCTCAGTCCCATAATATGGGTCGTTTTTGTTTTCCGAAAAACAACTTTGACAAAATATATATTAAAAAATATTAATATTTATGGTACATAATTGATATCATTGGAAAGATCTTTGAATCTAGTTTTTTAATAAATTTATTTGAAGATACAAATATTGCATTTATTTTCTACCGATTGAGTCAAACTTGCGGCACAAAAACCAAAAGCGACAGAATTTGGGACAGAGGGAGTACATCGACGTATAAAATTCATTTTTTTTTCTATTTCTTCTTAAAAACATTGCCAAATGCTTATGTGAATTTATTAATATAGATGACACTTTTTTTTTGCGAACAATATAGATGACATTTTGATGAAACTCCGACTAAAGAGTGGCCTAGCTATTTTGTCATCTCTTTCCAATATTTAATTTCCGGGTGCAGACACATAATCGATCTGTTTCAGTAGCGAGGAAGGCCTACCAGGAATCAACGGGCCTGCTTGGGAGGGTGTTCCTGGCCAGCCCGGGCGGCTAGCCTGGCTACGGCCAGCCGAAGTCTGATCCCCATGGTGCAACTTCACGTGTTTGGTGTTGTGTTGTAGTAGAGCCGAGCCCACTCTAGATCGTGTTTGGTTTCCTGGACAGAGAGATATGACCACCTTGGTCCTGCAATTTGGTAACGTTACCCACCAAAACTTCCCTTCCTCTTGTCATTGGCATTTTGTCGAGCACATGGTGGGCAGAAACAAGAACACCACTCGGCGGCGAGGATGAGGCTGATTCCAGCTGGCTGGTGGCCGGTGATGGCCACGGTGGTGCCACGCGTCCATGGAGGGGCACAGCTCCTCCCGCGATGCATTGGGGCGGCGAGGCCACGGCAGCAGCCTATGCGGCCATGGAGAACCCGCGACCTAGGCGGCCGGATGCGGTGGCGTTTGATGGTGCTGCTGCTCAAGGTGCACCGCGCCGCGGGGAAGCTCATGGGCGCCGCCTCCGCTGCGCTGTCCGTCGCCGCCGCCGCGCGGAGGTGGGTGGCGGCGGGGCGAACCGACACCGACGCAGGCGCCGCGTCGCACGAGGAGAGCCCCGCTGTGTGCACTAGGTTCTACGGCTTCCTCTGCACCTCCCTCGTGCTCTCCATGCTCCTCCTCGCCGCCGACGTCGCCGCGCACCTCCAGGGCTGGCACCTCGCCGTCAACGTCCCTGACTTGCTCGCTGTCAAGGGCCTCTTCTCCGCCGGGTACGCGCCCTGGGTGCGCATACGCCTCGAGTACCTCGTAGCGGCTGGATGTGCGCGCCGGCCACACCTGGCGACCACGCCCAGAGGCCGAAGGACGCAAGGAGCGACGGTGTGGCCGACGGTGTGGCGGGCGCGGTGGCGTGGGGGAGGAGGAGGTCCGGGGCGGCGCGGAGGAGGAGGTGGTGTGGGAGGAAGGCGTTGCCAGCGCGCGAGGCCTCCTACCGGCTGCCTCGATTGCTCCGGGGGCGATGGCCGACGGGATGGGGAGGGAGGCCGCGACTGCTGTAGTGGCGGTGGAGCTAGAGGATTCGACCAAGCGGAAGGTGAGGGAAGGAGACGGGCGGTCACCGTATCGTTTCACCGAGGCCACGGAGTGCTGAAAGGAGCTGGGTTGTGAAAAAACGAAGGGGGTTTCATTTTCCTGGTGCCTGGCCCAACCTGCTTTAAGGTCCGTGCGGCGCAGGCTCCGAGGCTGGGCCAGGTGCGCCAAACAGGGAAGTTGCAGCCCACGGCGCGCAGTCGGCCGTCGGGCCACCCTCCCAAACAGGCCCCACATGGCTTGCGTGTAATCCCTTGGCATCGCTTGCTGTTTAACAGAAATTATTACATAAATTCAGCCCAAAAGATACTCATGAGTAAATGAATTGACCTTTTATTTTTCTGGGGGTACTCTTTGAAGCATTATTAACTTTATAAGTAGTCCCCGGCCCACATATCAAAGTTTCAGGCCCCACCACTAACAAAGAGATCGTGACATGACGCCCAATGTGTGCGACAACGACAGCATTGGCACGTATGGGCGAGTGGTGACACTCTTTTTGCGTGTACCAATGTTTCGGCCAAAAGATAAGAGGAGCTGATACTTGATAGAGTGACTCTCGCACGTGCTGTGAGACTAATGCACGCGGTGCAGTCGTGCAGACCACAGAAAACGCAAAGGCAAACGCGCACGCACATGCAGCCGCGCGGACACCGGACCAAGATGAAGAACAGAGCCCCCACCCCACCACCACGCGGTTGTGATGTAACAGCGATCAGGCGTCCGTCCCCGGCGCCTAGCGATGACACGGACGTGGCCATGTGGGACGGGATCGAGCGCGCGCAGCCCGGCCCCATCGCCGCAGGTGCCCCGTGCCGCGTCTGTGTCTCTCTGCTGGCTGCTGCTGCGCACGCCGAAGGCGGGGCGAGGCCGCGAGGAGCCGAGTCATGGGCAGGGCAGCGCGCTGGTCCGAGTCCGTCCGGCCTCACGTGCCGCCACTGAAGCTTCCCCACGAGGGCGGGCCCTGCCGTCATGCGCCTTAGCATAGCACCCATCCTGAATTCCTGACCGGGGACCGCGCGCGCGTGTTGACTTCAACTCTTCAAGGACGCACGGCTAGGCTACTCCCGGTCCCGACTCCCGAAATCGGAATGGGCGTGGCCGCATAGGGACGGGACGGGAGATCTGGCTCCCGGTCCGGGTCAAGGGGGCCCTCGTGTACCGGACCCATCGGCCTGTGCTGATTGCTGGTCCTGTGGGGAGCAGGTGCGCTGTCCTGTTGTGCTGGGTCTTCTATGTTCTCACCGGCTCGCCGTTGTGGCTGCCGGCCGGGCGATCGATCTGGAGGGTGAACTGTGAATGCACCTAAACTAGAGGGCGTTGACTGTGCATTTGTGGTGCTGGGTCTTCTCTGTTCTCACCGGTCAATTGCAAGTGTGGTTAGTCTACTCGATCTAGTGGGCTGACCTTCACAGACGGAAGTGTTTTCAAAAGACAAGTCACTGAAAGAGGGGGTTTGCTCTTCGCTGCCTTCATTCTTTCCACATTAACATCCAATCCGTTCATTCCTGCTGCGTTTTCAAAGTCATTGCGGCTCCACAACATGTTTGTAAGTTGGTATAAAAGCAAAATCTAAGTTGAAGTCTGTAAATTAATAAGTTTGTACTAAATGATGAGCATCTTTCTGGCCTTGTTTAGTTCGCGGTTAGGAATCAGTATTTGGCAGTATAGCACTTTCGTTTGTATTTGATAATTATTGTCCAATCATGGCCTAACTAGGCTCAAAAGATTCGTTTCGTAATTTACAATCAAACTGTGTAATTAGTTATTTTTTTATCTACATTTAATACTCCATGCATGTGTCCAAAAATTTGATGTGATGGAAAGAGAGTGAAAAAACTTGGGAATCTAAACAAGGCCCTGGTAGGAGTGCGCCGGAACTTTAAACCATCCCATCCATACCTGAATGAACTGATGAAGAATCATCCTAAAAAAAAGACATGACACAGGCACCAGCACTAGTGGATACACGGTCGTCTCGACCCGGAATGCTTGCCAGCCCGGCTCTGGTTGGACGAAGAAAGAACCAACAATGATATGGACCCAACCAAGAAGACGTCCATGGAAAAGCGTGGCCTGGCCTTGTTTCCCCGGTTTCTGTGGCCGACCACGGGGTCTCAGATGAGATGAGTACCGGACGGACTCGACGGAGCTCCGCCCCTTTTGGACCTACGAGCACTCTACAGTCTACACAGCGCACACGACGTCGATCGGTCAATCATCGGACGGAGGCTTGCAACTGAGTGCGTTCGTTGCCAGATGGATTCCGGCCGAACGAGATGGGCACAGGCCGGCCAATCGGCAATCGTTGCCAGCCTTGGAGACTTGGAGCTGCTCCGCCGGCATCGATGACGGGCGAGACTGAGACGCGTTGGTTCCTCCGTGCCTCCATCGTCTCGTCTCCTTTTTCCGACGCGCTGCGGGCCTGCTGCGGCCGTGGGTCTGATTCGCTTTACCTGCCTGGGTTGCTGGACTCGGTTCCGCATAGAGCAACAGGGCTCGCCTGCCTTGTCAGGTGGTTCACTGTTTGTATCGGGCCGCTAGGGGGCCGAGGCACTAGGCCAGCAGCACACGAGGGCCCGAGTGGGGTTTTCTGGCTAGTTGAGCGGGCCGAAATTGTTCAATGGGCTGAGCTAGTGTGCTGGCAGGACACGTTGTTCCTCGGGGGACAAAATGCGCTCTTCGAGTGACACGTTGACACGGTCTTTGTAAGCAAACGATTTATTCCGAGACGAATCATCTGGATCACTCGCTTCATCAGTTTATATACTGATTGTAAAGTGACATATAATCAGATCAGTCCTGGTCCTGGACAATGACATGCGTGGCTACGGCCAGCTTGATTGCTCGGAGGACTCTGTCGAAGTTGTGCGTGACAACTGACAAACCAGGGCTGTGGCTGCCTACAAGAAAGTCCACTGGAAATCTAGGACGTTCCTTCTCCTAGCCGTCGCAAGCCTGCACTGATTGAAGGGAAAACAGTAATCAATTTCATTTCATTAAACTATGTGCAGGTTTTCATAATGACAGGATGTGCGTAGGTACATGCTTAGTCTTGTGTTTCCAAAACAAAAAGTCAAAGCAGAGGCAAATCAAATTACCGGCGAAAGCTTTGGACCTGGCGACGTGGTCGAAGCAAAAGACCGGTCCATTTTAAACGTGTTTCAGCCGTGTTTCTCTCCGCGGTCGACGCGCGAGAAAATTCCCCGGACACGTCACATCAACCGTCCGGCCGTCCAACCCACAGTCGCTCAGCCTCTGGTGGCCGTCCGATCATCCCGCGGTTCCCGGTCCAGCCCCAGCACCTTCTCGGAACGGTCTGGAGCTAATACTCTTGCCCCCCTACTGTTTCCTCTTGTCCGAAACGGATCCAGACTCGAACGAGAGGAGGACTTGTATATAAAAATAGGATTTTTTGTGTGGCCGCCCGCGGAAAGTTAAAGAAGGGAAGCTACCGGGCCCTATTTCATTCACCTTGTCTCATTAGGCTAGGCTAGGGGGTAGAGGAGGAGGAAGCAAACGTCGGAGCACTTGCACGCGTTCTTCGCCTCTCACCCCACGGGACGGGAGGCGAGGGCGCGGCGAGCCAGCCGGCGGGCGCAATCGGACTTGGGGAGGCAAAGGAAATCCCGGAGAGCAGTTCCTTTTCGCCTCCCCATTTTCCTCCCGATTTGGGTTCGGTCTGCGTCGATTAGTCCGGCGCCCGAATCCGCAACAATCCGGTTCGCCGAGGGATCGAGCAAGCCAGGCGTGGATCGTAGGCGGTAGTCCGTTCCTGCCCCTTCTCCTCCTTCGCCTGCTCTTGCCGCGGTCTCCCCTCCGGCCGATTTGGAGCCGACAGGTTGGTTTGGTGATCGCTCGAGCTTTTCCTTCGGTGCTGTTCGATTTGTGATCGGGGAGATGTGAATGCGGGTGGTTTTAGTGGCGTGTCGTTGATCTGCGGTGAGGAAATCGCATGCTTTAAGGCAGGATTGATGGTCATCAGAGCCACGTTGGAATCTTGAGGTGGCAGGGTGGTTGGTCGCAGATGAAACATATTTGCTTGGCTGGCATAATTGTCGGCTTGAAGCGTACTCCCTCCGTCCCAAAAATATTGCAATCCTAGAGTTTGAAAAATGTCCCACAAAAAATGCAATCCTAGCAACTGCAGCTGCAGATCAGATGTCAGGCTGTCACGCAGGCAGGTACTCAGTAATTCAGATTGAATTGTCATTATGTTCGTAAAAAAATGTATACATACTTGATAACATGCAAACACACATTTTGTTTAGGTGATAGGTTCGTGTGATTAGTTTCTAACAAAAGGGATTTTTTTTTAAAAAAAATTCTGGCTTTAATTGTTAAGGCCTGTTTAGATAGAGAGACTATGTTGCAAATCAACCATGCCAGAATTCAAGTTGGTGTCCTTCAAATCTTTTTATTATATATATAGCCTATTAATCGTTGACTGGTCTGAAAAGTAGCAAGAGCTAGGTTGAATTGTAATTCGTTTTTACAGCTTTATGTCCAGCAACTTGTGTGCAATATTTTGTTTGACCTGATGTGCGACATTTCCTTGTACCTTCTTACTGTAAAAACTTGTTTATCTGATTCAGCTTACTTTGTTCCAATTGGCAGATCATTCAATATCCTTGTCATACATTCCCAACCTTGATATAAAGACCTCCTACATTCAGAAACCTGTATTTTTGAAGGATATTTCACAATGAAGCCCAATCAGTTGATTCTATCCACTCTTGATATAGACAGGGGATACCCATACAAGTTCCAACCAGAGTTTCCAACGTCTCATGATCTTGGATTGAATTTGTTTTCACAAGCCGGTACAGTGCTGGGTACTTCTTTAAGATATCATAGGAAGATTTGTTCTTCTGGAAATGTAATGGTCCATGGAGCTTTCAATCGCCTCAACAAGCTTTCCCGAGCTCTCTATTTCTGGTTTTCTAGACCATCTGATCCTAAGATTTTGCGCTGGCTGGCAGCTGTAGCAGCGAAGAGTTCTAGATCTTGTCAGTTGCGTTTCAACCAAGTGGGCTCCCACATGCAAAACTTGACTAGACTGCAGTTCAGCTTTCTAGTGAGACAAGAGCAAGCAATACAACTAATTTTAGCTAGGCTTGCAAGTGGAACGATTGGGCGACTATTGAATGAGCAGCAACATGCCTCCAATCTTCTTACTCTAGCTGGCGCTGCTGCTATCGTACCACCACTTGAAAATATGTGAGGACCATGCTCCAATACAGTTTATTTGTATTTGTGATGCACTCTCCTTATTCGTTTCTTTCTGTTGTATAGTTGTCTCTAGTTAACTGATGATTTCCTTTTTTGAATGAACAAGATCACCAATGATGCTTACCGAGTCAATCGCATCGCGAAACATTGACAGTGATATCAGAAGACTTGTTGATCAGCCTTATGTAGAAGGAAAAGGCTTAAGTTGTGCTTGTCCTTCTGTGCCTAGTACTATATTTCAAGAAGATCCAATTGAACCAAAAACTGGAATCAAATTCCCAGCATTTCTGGAAGATGACTCCAGTCCATCTGCAGCGGTATTTTCCTTTTCCTTAAAACCATAGTTTCTCTTATTCCGGAGGAATTGATTTTATTTCTTATGTATATAGAATTTTCCATTTTAAATCATTTTCATTGTTATGCAAGGTAGTGGTGTATAACAATCAATAGATAAATTGAACCAGCTGGGGTACATGTTCGTGATTTTTTTTCTATTGAAACTTGCTTTTACAATTTAGAACTTATTAATCTACATAATTGTATATACTGTATACTTTTATGCATCCATTATCTGCGCCAATGTTTTCAAGTCGTCTAGTCGACTCTGGTCGCCATGGGACCGACCAGACGATTAGTCGCGATTAGTCGTCGACCAGGACGACCAGCCGAGTCTGGTCTGGGCAGTGGGCACACCTACCATCATTGGAGGAAGAGCTCATCTTCGTGAGCTAGGGGGGAGCAGAGGCGCAGAGCCAGGGAAGAGCTTCACCAAGAGGCGTCTGTGGTGGGGAAGAGAAGCAGAAGAGAGAAGAGAGAGAGCAAGCAGCAAATTGGCCACGCATGTGAGAGGAGAGAGAGAGAAAGACCAGAGCAGCAGCAGCCGTCACGCACCGGAGAGAATGAGAGATGGGAACCCTAGAGACTTGGCCTCCTGTATATATATTATAGACCCTAGTGGGCCAAATTGGCAGCCCAACTACTCACCTAGAAGCCTAGTCAGGCAAGCCCAAAGAAGGCAGTGCCCAGCCTGGTCGTGCAGCCCCCTGGTCGGACGACTAATCATGATTAGTCGTCGACTAGTCGGACGACCAGGTTTCTAGTCGAGCTAATCGAGTCGAAGTCTCTAATCGAGGTCATGGTACCGACCAGACCGACTAATCGCGATTAATCGTGATTAATCGGACGACTTGAAAACATTGATCTGCGCAATGCAATTTTTTTATGGTTTTGAAACATTGACTTAAATCTTTCAGTTTTGGTATATTACTTTTCAGTTTTCGTATCGTTCTGTAAAATTTTTCGTTTTGATCGCTCGTTGTGACAGTTTCTATTGATAATTAAACCTTCAGGTCCTTGTTGGGATAGGTTTCAAAGGCATGAGAGTAATGAGGGTCAAAAATCTGAACCTGTACGCTTTTGGTTTATGTGAGTTACAGAATTTTTTCAATTGGTTCTGTTCTGTGTCAGTTTGCCAGTGAATACTGCTTATTTGACAAGCCTCTGTTTGTTACTGATGAAATTTTCTCATAGATATGCAACCGACTTCTATCCGGGAAAAGCTGGGTTCTAAGTATGGTTCATTTCCAACGGACAAGCTGATGGAGAACCCTGATTTCTATAGCGATCTTCTCAGGTATATCGATACATCATTTTCATGATAATTCTGAACTTGTTGCTTACCGTAAGGTCCTGTTTGTAAAGGAGGTTTTGGGATCTGTTTCTTAGGATTTAGTTGTAAATCCTAACATTTCTAGAGCAAATCTCATCTCCCAGTCAGGCCCTACGTGAGTTTGGCGACCATACATTTTAGGAAGTGCATAGGCCTAGCACTGACTAATGTGGCTGCACAAAATTTAGCTCCCTTGTTAAGTAATGTAAGACCAAAGGTGCATATGGAACATCCACTGAGCTGGATATGTTATTGTGCTAGGTGGTTGCTGGGAGCAATACTTGCTATCAGTTGATGTATTATCATTAAATAAATTTCTGCTTACATCTGCATTTGTATTAGTGTCATCCATTTCAGAATGTATGTGACACACAGGTGCTCATGCAAAGTTTACAGCCTCATTTGCATATATACAATGACTTATTAATCCTCAGAGTACAGATTTTTGTTTAGGGGCAAGCAGATATTGTAGCATTCTGAATGTTTACATCGAATCTGTTGTTCTGGAGTATGACAATAGTTCTCCTTGTTCATTCTGTTATCTTCTGATGCTCATAAACTTGTATTATTATTTTCCAGGGAAAACCTTGATATGAGGGTTAGGTTGGTGGTTAACTACAATGGCCTTAGCGTTGGTGCAGTGCGAGAGTAAGAAAAATAAAACTGTCATGATTCTTCTCTCACCGTGAAATTATGTTGTCTTTTGAAGACAAAACTCACACTCATTTTATTTTTCTTGCAGCGTGTTTGAGAAGTCCCTTGGCCTGCGTCTGCAGAAGGTACTTTGTGGCTCAGGCGCTCAGCTGCTACTGCAATTCTTTTCTAGTTATTATGTCTAGTGTAGAACTGACTTACAGACCTTTTGCATTTCCATTCAACCAGATAAATCCTAACACTGACTTTCACTGCTTGAAGACCTTTGGTTCTCACTTCACGGAAGATATCGCCATACCTTCGGTAAGGTCTAATCCATCATTTGAGGTTCTATAAGTTTAAACATGATCGCTTGACTAGTTAACTACACCCTCTGTTCCTTGCAGTAGCAATGAACTTACCTTGACCAACCTAGGAGAAACTAGGTGGCATTGTAAATAAGAAGAAATAGGCTCCCAAATTTTGAGTCCAAGTGGACTCAAACCTGGCTAGTGATGTACAACCACACCTACCATCAATTGAGATAGGCTTGGTTCCTACAATTAGTATGATCTTTTTTATAAACAAAGACCAGAGAAAATCTGTATGAACAATATTGCAACCAACTAGAACTACCTAAATAATTACTATGGTGGGGCGCCTTTGGTGTCCCAGCATAGCAGGTCCCAAGTCCTGGCAAAGGAGGAGGGTTGTGTTAGGCGCGGCGAGCCAATGTAAAAACTTAGCCACTTTAATGGAGATGAAACCCCAAAAAATCCCGTTGGGGCGTAACCCTCTTAGCGACGTGCCATGTCAGAACCCGGGTCGTCACCCCCGTGACGCGCCGTGTCGCGATCTGGACACGGTGTCAAGTGAGCAAGGATCGGGTCATCGCATCCTTAGTGGCGCGCCACATCGGCGCCCGGGTGTGGTGCAAAATGAGCAAGGGTCTTCACATCTACCTCGGCGGGTGCGAAGGGTAAGGAAGCTAGTCGAGCCAACTAGGATCCGTTTAGGTAGCTGGAATGTAGGGTCCCTTACATGTAAGTTAAGAGAGTTAGTGGACACAGCTGTTAGGAGGCGTGTAAATATCTTATGCGTCCAAGAGACTAAATGGAAGGGGCAGTAGGCGAAGGAGGTGGACAATACCGGCTTCAAGCTCTGGTACACAGGGACAACTTCAAATAAAAATAGAGTAGGAGTTTTGATTGATAAGAGCCTCAAGGATGGTGTGGTGGAGGTGAGAAGACAAGGGGATAGGATCATCTTAGTTAAACTTGTTATTAGTGATATGATCTTAAACATAATTAGTACGTGTGTCCCAAGTAGGCCATGATGAGAGTGCTAAGCGGCTTTTCGGGGAAGACTTAGATCGCTTGGTTAGAGTTGTCCCTAGTAGCGAGAAGCTCTTTATAGGAGGTGATCTTAATGACATTTTAGGTACATCAAGTGCAGGTTTCGAGGCGGTTCATGGGGGTTTCGGATATGGTAGTAGGAACCAGGAGGGAGAGGAAGTCTTAGACTTCGCCATAGCTTTTGATCTGATGATAGCTAACACTTTCTTTCGTAAGAGACAGTTCCGTTTAGTGACCTTTAGTAGCGGTCAGTACTCTAGTTAAATCGACTTTGTCCTTACAAGGAGGAGGAATAAACGAACATGCGTGGACTATAAGGTGATACCTGGAGAATGTGTGATCGCTCAACACAAGCTGGTGGTGGCTGACTTCTGCTTTCTGGTGCAAGCTTGTGGGAACAAACAAGCTAGGGTTGCTAGAACAAAGTGGTGGAAATTAGAAGGGGAGGCATCAAAGGTCTCTAAGGAAAAAGTCATTGAAGAGGGCCCTTGGAATGATGAAGGCGATGCAAACAACATGTGGGAGAAAATGGCAACATGCGTTCGGAAGGTTGCTTCAGAGGTGCTTGGAGTGACCAAAGGGAGCAGATGCGACTCGAAAGACACTTGGTGGTGGAATGAATATGTGCAAAAGGCTATTAAGAAAAAGAAGTGCTATAAGCGCTTGTATCAGGACAGGTGTGCAAACAACATAGAGAAGTACAAGGTGGCAAAGAAGACTGCAAAACGAGCGGTGAGTGAGGCAAAGGGCGGGCCTATGAGGACCTTTACCGACGTTTGAGTACGAAGGAAGGAGAGAATGACATTTATAGGATGGCTAGGGCTCGCGATAGGAAGACAGGGGACTTCAACCAAGTCAAGTGCATAAAGGATGAGAGGGGGCAACTCTTGGTGAAGGAGGATGAGATCAGACATAGATGACAAGAGTATTTTGATAAATTGTTCAATGGTGAGAACGAGAACACCACCGTTCAGCTGGACGACTCGTTTGATGACACTAACTAGCGCTTTGTGCGGATGATTTGAGAATCGGAGGTCAGAGAAGCCTTGAAAAGGATGAAAGGGGACAAAGCGATTGGCACTGATGGTATTCCAATCAAGATGTGGAGACGTCTCGGGGATATAGCTATAGTATGGCTAACCAAGATGTTCAACAATATCTTTCGATCGAACAAGATGCCTGAGGAGTGGAGAAAAAACATATTGGTACCAATCTACAAGAACAAGGGAGATATTCAAAGTTGTACTGATTATCGGGGAATTAAGTTGATGAGCCACACTATGAAGTTATGGGAGAGAGTCATCGATCAGCGCCTGCGAGGAACGACGTAGATATCAACAAACCAATTTGGTTTCATGCCCGGAAAATCAACCACAGAAGCAATCTTCTTAATAAGACAAGTTATGGAGCGGTTTAGAGAGCAGAAGAAGGACCTCCACTTGGGTTTTTATTGACTTGGAGAAGGCTTATGACAAGATACCAAGAAATGTTATGTGGTGGTCTTTGGACAAACATAAAGGCCCATCAAAGTACGTGACCCTTATCAAGGACATGTACAACAATGTTGTGACTAGCGTTCGAACAAACGATGGTAACACAGATTAATTCCCGATTAAAATTGGACTTCATTAAGAGTCAGTCTTAAGCCCATATCTCTTTGCCTTAGTAATGGATGAGGTTACTAGGAACATACAAGGGGATATCCCTTGGTGTATGTTATTCGTTGATGATGTAGTGTTAGTGGACGAAAGCCAGATAGGAGTAAATAGGAAACTAGAGTTATGGCGGCGGACCCTTAAGTCCAAAGATTTTAGATTGAGCAGAACTAAAACCGAATACATGAGATGCGAGTTTGGAAGGTCAAGTAGTGCCTAAGAAGGATATCTTTCGGTATCTGGGATCGATGCTACATAGAGATGGAGATATTGATGCAGACGTTAGTCATAAAATCAATGCAGGGTGGATCAAGTGGCGACAAGCTTCTGACATTCTCTGTGACAAGAGGGTATCACAAAAGCTAAAAGGCAAGTTTTATAGAATGGCGATTAGACCGGCTATGTTGTATGGAGCAGAATGTTGGCCTACAAAGATTCGACATGTTCAACAATTGAGTGTTGCAGAAATGCGTATGTTGCGATGGATTTGCGGTCACATAAGAATGAACCGAGTTCGGAACGATGATATACGTGATCGTCTAGGGGTAGCACCAATTGAAGAAAAGCTTATCCAACATCGGTTGAGGTGGTTTGGCCATGTCCAAAGAAGACCTCCAGAGACACCAATAATATGAGGAGAGGTAGAGGAAGACCGAAATTGACATGGGGGAGACAATAAAAAGAGATTTGAATGCTTGGGATATACCTAGAGATCTATGTTTGAACAGGAGTACTTGGAAAGCAGCTATTGAAATATCTAAACCATGACTTGGGGCTCTTGATGGGTTTCAACTCTAGTCTACCTCAACTTGCTTAGAACTGAAAGGCTATGTTGTTGTCGTTGTTGTTGCCCAATAAATCTCTAGTAGGTTGATAATACAGAAAAAAATCCCTTGGTTCATTTTGCCAAATTCTGGATGAGTATAGTGGCGAAATGTTATGATGTTACCCTGTCTATAGCCATTCTTTGTACTCAGCTTTATTATAAGGATAACATGTAAATATAACTGCAGGGTACGAAGATTGACTTCTGTCAAACAGCAGATGGGAAACTAATAACAGAAAGTAAGTACATTATACCCACAAAAATCTTTTGAGCTGTTCTCCACTGCAATATTGGATCCATCTTGACAAGAGCATTTTTACGCAGTTGATGGGAAACAAATTGGTGCTGTTCAGAGCAAAGATCTTTGCAGTAAGTAAAAACTTGCCAAGTACTCCCTCTATTTCAAATTATAGTTCACTTTAGCTTTGTCCTAAGTCAAACTTCTTGAATTTCACCAAGTTTTAGAAAAATATGTTAACATATGCAAGTACAAATAAATGCACTATCAAAACATATTTCATGGAGGATTTAATGAAATTAATTTGATGTTGGTGCAGTTTTCTATAAACTCGGCCAAAGTTAAAGGAATGTGACTTTGGAAAAAAAAAACTAAAGTGACCTATAATTTAGATTTGAGGGAGTAAATATTTCCGGAAAATGATATTTACTTTGCACAATATGTATCCTTGCTTTCCTTGTACTCCCATTCCCTGAACATATGGAAGTGCTGAAGGAAAATACAAAATCTACAGATAAGCTTAGTTTGGACAATGTTAAGTTGTTTACTTGTGCCTCTTTTGCATTTGATAAACGATGGAGTGCATCATGCAATTAGCCTAGAGCAGCTTTACAATATGGTACAGTTCCTTTGTTTGTAACTGTTTCTTGTCTGATGAACAGAGGCTTTCTTCGACATGTATATTGGTGACTCACCTGTTTCGCTGGAGGCCAAAAAAGTTGTTGCCCAGAACGTGGCTGGACTCATTGGAAGACGCTGAGGAAAGCGAAAGATGATTATTTCATTCTTCTGTACAGTTAGAGAGGATTCATATGAGCGGGAAAATAGGCGAGAATCATTGCAAGTATATAGAGTGATCTGTGTCTTGTAAAGAAAGCAGGCAAAAGCTCCAATGTATATGTGGAAGATAGCATCTTCAGTTGTGCTAGGCCCCCATTCTATTTTTTCTTTGTTTGGATGGGCCTTTTGCCTCTTCGTAGCTGCTGTATCATGTAAATGCTCCCATTGAGCCAGGAGTTGTAAAATATTAAATTGAAGATGCTTCTTCCATAAAATGATGCATACCTTTAAATCTTTGTTGCACATTGGGATGTTCGTGGTTCTGGCGTTTCAATGTGTCTGGATCTATATTTTGGTTCACTCTATTCTCCACACATAAAACAGAGATAAGCACTATTACTGTAAGCGCTACACTGTATAAATAAATAAAATATTAGATAGTTTGTAAAAAGATACTGCTATGGAGTATTAGAGTATGTTATCATCAAACACGCTACAAAATTTAATTCAAACAATGGTCACATTAGGATTGAGGAAAATGGAAATAACAAATTTCTGACTAAGGCCCTGTTTAGTTCCTCCTCAAACCTAAAATATTCTGGATTTTGGCCCAGCATTCTGGGAAATGGATCTAAACACCACCCTAGATTTTTTTGGAAAAGATACCCATTTTGAATTCTGGATTCTGGAGTCTAGAGGTCAAAATAAGCCCAAATTGGCCCATCTCGCCCATTGCCCCCTCGCCCACTACCCCCCGCCCGAACCTTTCTCCCCGACTCGGCACGGGAGCCGCCGCTGGGCACGGGAGCCACCGCCGCCACTCTTTCTCCCCGAGTGCACGGGAGCTGCCGCCGCCGCTCGCCCACGCTCGGCCACTGCCGGAGCCCGAACCCTACCCCCACACTCGGCCGCCGCTGCTCGCCCCACTCGTCCGGAGCCCGAACCCTACCCTACCACCGCCGCAGCAGCACAGGAGCCACCACCGCCACCTCTTTCTACCCGCAGCACAGGAGCCGCAGCACCTGAAGCGTCATACTCTCAGCCACGAACTACTCCGGCACCGTCAAGGGAAGATGTAGAAGTGATGAATGCGTTTCGTGAATCGATCGCTGTTGGGCTGTATAATCGTTCTTTGTAATCGCTCGCTGTTCGCACTTTGAACTTGGTCTGTTAGCTGTGTTTGTGAACTGTGAACTGTGAACTGTGTAAAACATGTGAACTGGTTTGTGTAAAACTGTGAACTTTGAACTGTGAACTAGTTTATGAACAATTTAGTACATGTGGAATGTGAACTGTGTTTGTGAAATGCCCTTTGTGAACTGTTAAGCTGTGGTCGAATTTTATCAAAATTGTTTGATTTGTGGCATGGAAGAAGGCAACATCGACATTGTGAACTGTAGCTTTGTGAGCTATTGATTGTTGACTTGCATGGAAGAAGCAGCATGCATGCTTGCATGGAAGAAGCAGCATGCAAGCCACTGTGAAGAAGCAGCAGCAACGTCCATGGTTAGAAGCAGCAATATGCATGGTGCATGGGGATAAGGGTAAATCTGTAATATTTGTATTCTAAATTCTGGATTTTGAATTAAACTAAACATGTGTATGAGTTTTTTTAATTCTAAAAATTGGATTACCAGAAAACCAGAATTCTGGATTCTGCATTCCCACCGGAACTAAACAGGCCCTTAGCTATTCTCGATCCTCCCACGATCTAGAGCCCCGAATTATCGTTCTTGCATCCATTATCTAGAAAAAATATCCGAGTATGTTCTTTTTGTTCTCCTGTATAAAAAAATCGTTGTATCTCTTCTTATCAAAGCAGGGAGCTTTGGCCGCCGCTCAGGGTGGCCACGATAGCAGAATTAATTTGGTCCCCTTGATCTTCGTTTCCACGGCTGAGCCCCGGCCGACCCACTGTGCGCCCGTGGCCGCTCCCGGTCGCCTGTCTTCTCTATGTTCCTACTTCCCGTCCCACTCGCCTCCCGGCTTGTTCGCTTTTCTCGTCTGTGTCGTCCTCGCCCGCTTCGTTCTCTCTGCCGTCGCCGTCGTTCACGCCTCCGTGGGTCGCCTCCCGGGCTCCTCCGGTTCACTGGGTTTGCTTCCTCTCCTTTTCTCCTCCGTTATTTTGCCTGCCGATTTGGTTTCTGTCGTCCCCGCTTGTTCCGCCTCCTCCTGCCCTGCTCTCTTCGTTGCCTTTGTGATTTCCTGCCCCGGTGTTCGTCCCGCCCGGTGCTCCTATGCCCACCCTACGCCCTCCGCGCTTCGTTGCCCTCGTTCTTGGACGCCGTCTGCAACTCCTATTTGCGTCTAGGGTTCCCGTGCTACAGTTGCGGATCCCCCCCTGTTCTTGCCGCCTCCGCCCTGGCCGTCTTGGCCGAATCGGCCCGCCGTGCTTCGTGACCGTGGTTCGTGCCTGTGCTGTCCGCCTATTCCTTGCGCCTGCCGTTGACGCCCGCTGGTTCGCCCCCCTTTGCCCTGTTCCTGATGCCTTCGCCATGACCCTGGTTGCTCCTGCTTCCTTTACCCTGCTTCCCGCAGCGTTTGTTTTCTTGTCCTCCTGTGCTCTTTTGGTATGGTTGGGGACCTGCAGTTCATGCCGATGTGCTCTCCACAGAGCTTTTCCCCTTCTCTGTGGTCGATTTCTTGGTTCCTGTTTCGCTTGCTTTTGTTCTCGGGCCTGATTTCCCCTCTGCTGTGTGTACTAATACTTGACTTTATTTCCAGGTTTCTTGCCTGCCGTTGCGTCGCCGCTCCGGATCTACTATGTAGCTGCTTGTTGCAGATGCGCTATGGCCGGACCTTAGCTTACTCTTACTGCCGGTAATTTAGTCTGCTTTGTTTGCGGCCTCAAATGCCATATTTGCTGTGTCCTTACATTTTTCTGCTTATTACGAACAATGTCCTCACAGTTGTGTGGTTCGTACAAAAAAAATAGAGCTTCAGCATATTTCGTTCCAGTGTACGAACGCCGTCGGAATGCTTAGATTTTGCTTACATGCTTTCCTGATCCTGTTAAGTATGCTACCCGCTCACGGGTTATTTTCCGGTGTCTGAAAGGCCGTCGAAATGCTTAGATTTTGCTTACATGCTTTCCTGAGCTTCGTTAAGTAGTGCTACCGCTTCACGGTTATTTTCTATGAGCTTAGGGTATGTGTCAACCGGTTGTGGCCGTTATTTTGCTTCATGTTGTCCACGAGAGGTTTACACGTATATGTGTCTTTGTTTTCTTCTTACATGCTATCCTTTGATTTTCGTGTCTTTAAGATTGGTTCATGTGTTACAGTGCATTGTGCGGCTTCCATCGTACTCCTTCATCCTTGTGCTTGCTCTAGCCTTACCAGATATCCAAGGTGTCATGATGTGGTGAGGTGCATCCAGTAAATCCGACCATATTTGTATGCCATTGCTGTTTTGCCTATTATGTTGACCATGTTTCAATGCCGATGGTGCTGAAAATAGTTTGTTTCCCCTCTGAATTATGGCATGTGAGAATAGCCAGTTATAGTTATCGCTTTTTAATGGTCAAGTCCGAGCATATTTGTATGCCATTGCTGTTTTGCCTGTTATGTTGACCGTATTTCGGTGCCGATGATGCTGAAAATAAATTTGTTCCCCTCTGAATAATGGCATGTGAGAATAGACAGTTATAGTTATCGCTTTTTAGTGGTCTTCTGGTTCTCGTTTCAAGTCAGCCGTAGCCATATGTTGTGATGAAGGCTTGGTCTTTTATGATATTTGCATTATTTCTTCTTCTTGTGCTCATGAATTCTATTAGTCTTATTAAACCAAATATATTAAGTATACATGACAGTGCAGTGGACTTGGTATAGCCAAGGTTTCTTGAAATTTTTGGATTACATCTATCCTCTGTTCTGTGTTTCCAGTCATGAATGCTAATAAGCTTACGAAAACACATATTAACTACAGATGCCAATGCAGTGCATTTGGATTTAACATGGTTTCTTTAAATTTTTTTGGGTGGTGCAATTAGATTATATATATATATATTTTTTCCCGAACGCTACTGCATTGTACTTATTATTTGGGAGGCCAAAGCATTTAAGCGTGTACCATAGGTTGATTAAAATTTTAAGAGCCATATAGATATAGATTACAAATGGGCGCTGAAATTTTACAGCCACAGTCTCGTTGTATTAGCTACATGATTGTTCGTTAGTGTCTTTACAGCCTTCGTGCATTATTTCCTTTGTCTCAGGTTGTCCCAGCGTTGCTGATCCGGTCACCTCTTGTTGTTCTTAGGTGATTTCTTTCCCCTCTGAATAATGCCATGTGAGAATAGAGAGTTATAGTTATCGTTTTTTATGGTCAGATCCGAGCATATTTGTATGCCATTGCTGTTTTGCCTATTATGTTGACCAGATTTCAGTGCCGATGATGCTGAAAATTCTTTTTTTCCCCTCTGAGTAATGCCGTGTCAGGGTAGACAACTGTAGTTATCACTTTTTAGTGGTCTTCTGATTCTCATTTCAAGTCAGCCATAGCCATATGTTGTGATGAAGACTTGGTCTTTTATGATATTTGCGTTATTTCTTCTTCTTGTGCTCATGAATTCTATTAGTCTTATTAAACCAAATATATTAAGTATACATGATAAGTCACGATGGACTTGGTATAACCAAGGTTTCTTGAAATTTTGGATTACATCATCCTCTGTTACGTGTTTCAAATCATGAATGCTAATAAGCTTATGAAAACGCATATTAACTACAGATGCCAATGCAGTGCATTTGGATTTCACATGGTTTCTTTATTTTTTTTGTGGTACAATTAGATTATATATATATATCCCCCCCCAACGCTACTGCATTATACTTATTATTTGGGAGGCCAAAGCATTTAAGCGTGTACCATAGGTTGATTAAAATTTTAAGAACCATATAGATATAGATTACAAATGGGCACTGACATTTTACAGCCACAGTGTCGTTGTATTAACTACATGATTGTTGGTTATTATCTTTACAGCCTTTGTACATTATTTTCTTTGTCTCAGGTTGTCCCAGCGCTACTGATCCGGTCACCTCTTGTTGTTCTTAGGTGATCTTTTTCCCCTCTGAATAATGCCATGTGAGAATAGACAGTTATAGTTATCGCTTTTTTATGGTCAACTCCGAGCATATTTATATGCCATTGCTGTTTTGCCTATTATGTTGACCAGATTTCAATGCCGATGATGCTGAAAATTAACTTTTTCCCCTCTGAATAATGCCTTGTGAGAATAGACAGCTATAGTTATCACTTTTTAATGGTCTTCTGATTCTCGTTTCAAGTCAACCATAGCCATATGTTGTGATGAAGACTTGGTCTTTTATGATATTTGCATTATTTCTTCTTCTTGTGCTCATGAATTCTATTAGTCTTATGAAAACAAATATATTAAGTATAGATGACAGTGTAGTGGACTTGGTATAACCAAGGTTTCTTTAAATTTTTGGATTACATCTGTCCTCTGTTCTGTGTTTCCAGTCATGAATGCTAATAAGCTTATGAAATCACATATTAACTACAGATGCCAATGCAGTGCATTTGGATTTAGCATGGTTTCTTTAATTTTTTTTGGGTGGTGCAATTAGAATATATATATATATATATATATATATATATATATATATATATATATATATATATATATATATATATATATACATATCCCCCCCCCAACGCTACTGCATTATACATATTGTTTGGGAGGCCAAAGCATTTGAGCGTGTACCATAGGTTGATTAAAATTTAAAGAACCATATAGATATAGATTACAGATGGGCACTGAAATTTTACGGCCACAGTATCGTTGTACTAGCTACATGATTGTTGGTTATTGTCTTTACAGCCTTTGTACATTATTTCCTTTGTCTCAGGTTGTCCCAGCGCTGCTGATCCGGTCACCTCTTGTTGTTCTTAGGTGCGGTACCAGAATTCCATAGGATTTACAGGTTGTTATTTCTTCTGTTCATGTATTGCCTACATGTACATGTGGTTTCCTTCGGTACCTCATGTTGTTCTCCTCACCCTGTGCCAGCAATTCTGCCCTCTTGCATCTATTAACGTGTTTGCTACATTCGGCTTCTGCGTCTCTGCTCTACCTGGTATGTCCACACCATTTCCGACTATGTTATTTTTGTTTCGTAACCATCCTGCATGGTCATTTATTTTTCTATTACACTGTTTGCTAGCAGCTCTTCTATATATGTACGATTTTCCTCTATGCTTGTGGATTTCTACATCGTTACTGATATATATAGTTGTGTGCGTACATACATATATATGATCACGTATGGTTACATATATTATATATATATATAAACACGTGTTTTATGTGGCATTGTGGCTGACAGCTTACTCTTTCCTTTCTTTTTTTTCATCCTCCTTGTTTTTACATATACATAGCATGCTGGAGGCGGTGTTCCAAGAAGGTTTTTCTTACGGTCACTCACCAATTTGGATCCATTTACTACTATGATCATCCCGCTTGGCGGGCCAGTGTCTTATCTACAATCCATAGATGGATTTGTTATTCTAGATTACGATTTGACGATTGGTTTCTAGGCTACTGCTGACTCAAAGATGTCAGTGTCTTAGAGGTAAAGCTATTAGGTCGCCTAATATGCTTGTGTCACATAGACATGGATCTAGCATTGTCGGTTCTCGGTATTTTCGGATGTTCAAGATTCGCTGCACGTGCTGCATCTGTGAGTTGTTGTACGTGCAGTTGGTTCATGTGAACACTTTGTTCAGTAATTGTACCTTCACTTTCAGTCATAATAAGATAGATGTATCATTTGCTGTTCCATTCTTTTCATCTGGCTTCGGACACTGCTACAGCGTATTATTTCCCTTACCTTTGTTTGTACCTGTTGTCGTTGCCTTCTTTTTTAGCCGTGTTGGCTTTTTAGCCGCTTGTATATAGGTTTTTCCAATGCCTTCGTGGGCTTTTTCAATGGCTTCGTATGGCGTTCCCTTTATTTATGGATTGTTTGCGTTCTTTACCGTTTTTATTCTCTTACGTACTCTGTCAGCACATGCCTTTTTCTCCTTCCTAGTTGATATACTCTGAGCTCGTATACATCCATGTCCACTGGGGCGCAGCTCTCTGCTAACAACGAACAATCATGTGTGTAAATTTTCTCCTTCGAGCTTCTGTATCAAAAATATTATCTTTCTCTTATACTGTATGGGTTGCTTGTTTACTGAAATTTTCCTTTGATTATGTCATCATGCTTGGGGTGCTTGCCTTATTGATGACCTTCATCCTTCTGTGCGCCGATTCTGTTTAGCCTCCTCAGCATCCTCACGCCCCGCCCTTTCTGTGAACTGCCACACAAGAAATTGTATCTTTGTTTACGTGTCTTTCTTCTTGTGCTCGTTCCTTATTCTCGATCCTCTTATCTCGATCATAGTGCTATCGTGTTCGGTTCTCTTCTCTTAGGTGCCCGTGTTTTCCATGCTTCACGGTCTTAGATCCTTCGAGTCCCGTCGAGGAGGCGAAAAAGGCTATTAAATCAACACCGCTTGCACGGACAGTATATTGCGGTTTCATATGGAGTAAATAGACCACACACCTTCCACGTTTTTTTTTTCTCGCTTTTTATTTCCATAAACTACACTCTTGTTAACGCCCGTATCTCTCCTTTAATCGACCCGCCTCACAGGTCGTTCAAAGAGTTATACACCGTCTCTTCAGTGTGTCCATTTTGATGACGAATACGTTAATGCGCTCAAAGGTACATTTTTGACGTTCCTGAACCAACATGATTTGTGCTTTCCTATCCTTGTTTCATTCCCTCCACGCCTCGCTGATCCTATTCATCGTCTCTAAACGCCCGTTTTTAAAAACCTTGGTTTATAGCCTCTTATCGAGATAGGTCCTATTATGGCCCCAATTATCGGTCTTAGTCATTGTGATGTCAGTGTTCGGTATGGCGAGAGGGCCAAATCTGAGTCTTCGCGCCGTGATGACAATATTGTTTATAACAACTGCTGTTGGGAGTGGGAAAGTTGTCATCCCGCCTTTCCACCTTTCGCCCGATCCTTTGGTCACACTAGCGACGTTTGGTGGAGGTCCTCGTTCCAACAAATTCATGAAGAATATTAGACAATACAATTGCCTTTTTGCCTTCACGTCTATGGGGGCTAACATTGATCGTTAAACTTAACGATGGTCGTGGGCCTCAATTTTTCAAAATTAGTGGACAGTGCACCATCGGATTGGGTCTCTCTTGCCACCAGATGGAAGCCCTCCTAAATTTTTGCAGCTATATATTTATGACACCGCTAACGAGGTCACTAACAGAATACGGGCTTTAGCACCTGCTGACATATCTTATGACACTTTGGATCCTGACATTACTCGGAGCCTCATAGATATGCTTGACCAGCATAATCCTTTTGCTAAGAAATTTAGGATGGCACGGGATAGACTTCAGGATGGCCAGGCCGAAGATTTCATTGTGAGGATTGTAGGAGCTAAGGAAGGAGATCCTGTTCAGTACAGTCTTCCAACTACTGATCAGCTTGCTATGCTTGTTGTCGGGGACTTTTCTCTTGACACTTTCCAGCGTGATATAGTCATTCAAACACGCTCTGGAGAACTGCAGCAGATATCTTCTTTGCATCCTGCCTATATGGCGCTACAATATCCTTTGTTATTCCCGTATGGTGAGCGTGGATACCAGATTGGTGTTCTATATAATGGTGCCATGCCAGCTAGGAAAAATGCTCGCAGTAAGGTTACCATGCGGGATTACTTCTGTTACAATTTCCATTATAGACGGAATCAGCCAAATCCATATCTTTGTTACGGTCTTCTATCTAGTCAGGCCAAGATTGATGCTAGAGCAGCTATAGATGAAAGCAGATTATGGTACATTCTGGATAATCAGGCTGATCTTCGAGTTGAGAACATTCAGGGTATATCCAATGCTGTAGACAGTGGCTGTGTGGACGATACACAGATGGGGAAAATGACTGTTTTGCCATCCTCATTCACGGGAGGCCAGAGGTACATGATTCAGAACTATCATGACGCCATTGCAATATGCAGGGTTCATGGTCCGCCTGACTTCTTTGTGACATTCACATGCAACGCCAAGTGGCCTGAGATAGATGAGGGTATCATTGAACCAGGACAGAAGCCTAGTGATAGAGCCGACATCATTGTTAGAGTTTTTAATATAAAGCTTGAAGACCTATTGCATGATATTAAGAGTGGAAAAGCCTTTGGTCCATGTAGTGCAGGTATTAGTTTCAGGCCTATTCTTTCCTCCTGTCTCCTTGCTCATCTTGTATATTGTTTCTACAACCATCACAAATTTACCTATCTTCTTCCACATTATTGTTCACATATGTTCGCTCATTTTTAAATCCATCCTAGCAATCCTTTGCGCTGGCTGTTATAGCCTGTTCTTTCTTATTGATGTCATGTCTTCACATGTGCATTGTGTTCTGTGCGATTTATGTCGCTATCTCACGTTCGCACACTTTAATGTATGCTGCAGTTCTCCATACAGTTGAATTCCAAAAACGTGGTCTGCCACATGCCCACATCATTCTTTGGGTGTCTGCTGACACTTCACAGCCAACTTCAACGTATATAGATTCTTTTGTTAGCGCTGAGATACCCGATCCAAAGGAAGATCCACTAGGATATGCTCTTGTGGCAGAACAAATGGTACACGGTCCTTGTGGAAGGTACAATATGAGTTGTCCTTGCATGAAAAATAATAGGTGTTCCAAAAGATTTCCAAAGCCTTACCAAGATGCAACTTTGGTCAATGAAAATGGATTTGCAGTGTACAGAAGACGCGCGAATAATATGTTTGTTACCAAAGGAGGCAAGAGACAGGATAATTCATGGGTTGTGCCATATAATTTGTCCTTGCTCAAGAGGTACCAAGCTCACATTAATGTAGAATGGTGTAACAGGAGCATCTTTGTTAAGTACCTCTTCAAATATGTGACTAAGGGACCGGATTGTAGCAGGGTCTACCTCCAAAGAATTAGAGATGGTGTAGACCCCCCTATGATCAAGAGAGTCAAACTATTAATGAGGTTAAGGAATATTTGGATTGCCGGTATATATGTGAGCAAGATGCATGTTGGAGAGTCTTTGGCTATGATATCCATAGACACTATCCATCTGTAGAAAGGTTGCCTGTTCACCTACCCAATGAAAATTTCATTACATATCGTGCAAAAGCCAATATGTCCCATGTTCTCTCACAGGAATTCCTGCGCAGGACAATGCTCACTCAGTGGTTTGTTGCTAATCAGACCCATTCTCAGAGCAGGGAGTTAACTTATTGTGACTTTCCTTCTAAGTGGAGATGGGAAGAGACCTCTAGGACATGGGAACGGCGGTGTCACAACATCGGTAAAATAGGTCGTATCCATTATGTTCATCCTTCGGCTGGTGACCGGTACTTCCTAAGAATGTTATTGTTGGTGGTCAGAGGAGCCACAAGTTATGAAGAGCTTCGATCCTTCCAGGGTATCTGCCATCCTACTTTCAGGAGTGCATGCAGGGCCCGTGGTCTTCTTGGTGATGACCAGGAGTGGTACAGTGCTTTTGATGAAGCTGCTGCTTGGGCAACCTCTAGACAGTTAAGAAACCTTTTTGTTACCATGCTCCTATTTTGTGAGGTTGGAGATGAGTCTGCCTTTTTTGAGAAGGTTTGGAGGCTCCTAGCTGATGACATTCAATACCAGTTCAGAGACATGATTGGTAACCAAAACTACCAGATGCCAGACAATGACATTAGGAATCGCTTGCTTGATGATCTAACTGCTTTATTTGCTAAAAGTGGTAGCAATATACACAATTTCAATCTTCCACATAGAACAAGTGCTTCTGGCTCTTCTTCCACAAACCGTTTGGTTGAAGAAGAATTTGCATATGACGTTCTTTGTTCATCTGATCAGTCAAACTTACTATCATCGCTCAACGATGAGCAAACTGCCGCCTTCAATTCTATAGTCCATAGGGTTACAAATGAAGAACCCGGATTCTTCTTCGTCTCACGGGCTATGGTGGTACCGCAAAACCTTCCTTTGGAATTGTGTTGTCACACATCTAAGATCACGAACAAGATTGTTCTTACTGTTTTGCATCTTGAGGGTCGCAAAGACCTTGTTACTACACAGTGGTCGCATGACCCACTCCCGGTTCAAGATACCTTGTGATCTAGATGAAACCTCTGTTTGTGACATAAAGAGAGGTACTATGTTAGCTGAGTTGATTCAGATAACATCATTAGTAATTTGGGATGAGGCCCTTATGACTCATAGAGCAGCTTTTGAGGCTCTCGGCGAACATTTCGGGATATCCAGGTCTCAAAAGCGTGTTCAAGCAAATACCCACCTACCATTTGGAGGCAAGGTTGTTGTTCTTGGTGGTGATTTAAGGAAGATACTGCCTGTCATTGAAGGTGGGACTCCAGCACAGGTTATCGACGCCGCTATTGTCAATTCTCCATTATGGTCGTCCGTTACTGTCCTTACCCTTACTAAGAATATGAGGTTGTCTTCTTTGGGCTTGGATTCATAGGCTCGTCAAGAGTTGTCTGATTTTAGCCGTTGGAATTTAGACGTTGGGGATGGTAGAGTAAATTCTTTTGCAAAAGAAGGGGAGAGTGAGCCTGCATGGATCAAAATACCTCATGATTTGCTTTTGATGCCTAAAGAGCATAACATCAGGTGCATAGTTCATGCAATCTATCTAGATTTACAGAACTGCTACTCTGATTCCTCCTACCTTAGGGACCGAGCCATCTTAACACCTACCAATGATTTGGCCGAAACACTTAACGCGCATGTTGTTTCTCTCCTCCCCTGTGAGGAAAAGGAATATTTGAGCTGTGACAAAACAGGAAAGCCTCCAGGCACTCATGATGCATATGATCTATTGTATCCTGTTGAGTTCCTAAACTCTCTCAATGGAAATAATTTCCCTCGGCACCGACTCATTCTTAAAGTGGGTGTCCCTATAATGTTGCTACGGAATTTAAGCCAATCTGATGGCCTCTGCAATGGTACGCGACTGATTATCACTACTCTTGGAGATATGGTTATTGAGGCACGATTATGACAGTACCCACTGGTGGTCGACCGTCCTCATCCCTCGGATTTCTCTAACACTAAAAATACAAAATGGCCATTTGTTCTCCATAGACGCCAGTTCCCAATTAAAGTATGTTATGCTATGACCATTAACAAGAGCCAAGGCCAGACACTTTCTTACGTTGGCATCTATCTTAAAAAGCCGGTTTTCACACATGGGCAACTCTATGTGGCTCTTTCACGTGTAAGTTCGAAAAAGGGCCTCGAAATTACGATAGAGGACAAAAATGGGAACTGTCTGAGATGAAACCAAGAATATTGTGTACAAAGAAATACTTGCTTGTGTCCCATATATCTAGGGCCAAGTACATGACAGATCGTTTCGAGTATTTCCTGATTGTATTATATGTTGATATACCGGCTCATTGTGTATGTGTATTAGCATGTCTTCCTCTCCATTTGTCTGGTCTGCTACCTATGCATGGTAGGCTTCGTTCTTTGTACATATATATATTACTTGTCCTTCCTTACACATTTATTTGCACCTTATTAACTTAATGTGTTCACCACAAGACACCAGCTTTTGTCATGTCGAGATTCATCTTCTTCCTGCTTTTATAGGTGCATGATATGGCTCATACACACCCCCACACTCTTAGCAAATCTAAAGCCAAGAGACATCCAGGCTTCTGTCTGTGTTCGAGTTATCAGAAAGTGGAATTTCACTGGTAGGAATGAGAATGGGCCTATCCTGCATGTTGACCTCGTTCTCGCTGATAAAGAGGTGTGGGTTTATAACATTTCCTATCTATGTCTAAATTTTCAATACAAAGTTATAGCTGCTATGTCCTTACTTGAGCTTTATGTACCTACATTTCCTTTACCTCGATGTAATCGCCTTTTCTTGTACAAAATTATTGCAGGGAGGTGTTATGTACGCTGAAATTCCAAGAGATGAAGTGCAGGACAAAAGCCCTCTCATAGAGACTGGCAGGGTGTACACCATTAACAGGTTTAGGGTTAAAAACGCTAAGTATTCCTACATGCATGTTCGTGGAAATAGCATGATTGAATTCACTTGCTACACTAGAGTGGTACTTGAAGATATCCCCTCAGACATGTTCCCACAGTTTGTCTATACAGTTGTCCCTTTCAATGAAATACATCAGCATGTAAGAGAGCACCCGAA
Organism: Miscanthus lutarioriparius; assembly: GCA_904845875.1. Classification (NCBI taxonomy): domain Eukaryota; kingdom Viridiplantae; phylum Streptophyta; class Magnoliopsida; order Poales; family Poaceae; genus Miscanthus; species Miscanthus lutarioriparius. The sequence goes on along the minus strand of CAJGYO010000035.1, from coordinate 63,742 downwards.
TTTTATTGGTAAGCTCCTTCGTAGATCATACACTCTAGCCTAAATGTGGCAGTTCCTGATATTCTATATGTTATACACAGATGTTATTGGTGTTATCATCAAAGTGCATCCAGCAGTCCCAACGTGTTTACCAGGACAGGCAACATCGACTCTGACCCGGGACATAATTATTCAAGACTTAAAGTAAGTGCTCTGCGATTGTATTGCACGTTTGCCTTTAACTTTCACACCCTTGACTACATGTTCTTTGTTTTGTGTTCATCGGTTTGCAGAGACAACGAGCTTAGGGTCACGTTATGGGGACTGCGAAGCACAACATTCAGCCTTGAATCTATCTACAGTGCTAGTGATCCGAGGGCAGTTGTTTGTTTATTTGTAGGTTGCGTCCCCAAAGAGTACCAGAATACATTTCCTTACCATCTCCAATTTATTTAGCATCGAATTTATCGTGCGTGCACCCATAGCTGAGACATAAAAAAATACAGGAGTATCACATGTGATTGGAAACAACGCCTGCCACTGGTATCTAAATCCTCCCATACCAGAGGCCCAACCATATTATAACAGGTGAGTGTCGTGCTTCTACACGGTAGTTTGCATCCTTCATTATATGTTGTACAGAAACTTTACTATTGACCATTTCCTGAAATTATAGGTTTCAGGATCAGCACTTCCCAATAGATTTGCCTCCTTCATCACCAACGCACCTCCAAGAGGACGAACAGATTGTCATAGAGCACAAGTCACTTGATGAGCTAAATGCGCTTGATCCCTATGAGTTCCCCAGTATGTCCTATAAACCATTAAGCGTTGAGTTACTAATCCAGATCGGTGCATGTTACGGTTTATATACTTTTGGCTGCTCTTTCCACAAACAATCGAGGCTTTCCTTTGCCAATCCACGATTCACGGTTGTGCGGATGACGATTATCTGGTGGTATCTAGGTTGCCGAGGATGCAAAAAATCCGATTACGATCAGGTCGGCGCGCCGCCTTTGGTGCGGTGGTTTGCAAATCCTTAGATTTTATGCCAAGGTAACCCTACTTTCTTACCTCTTCATACACACTACACCATTGTTTATTCCTAAGGTTGAGTTGCACTCTTAACCAGTCATTTTCATTCCGCGTTTCGCAGGTACAAATTGGCATTCACCGCTATAGACAACAACAACGCAGAGGGTCGGTTCTTACCTTTGGACGGTATTGCTTTCAAGAGATCGTTAAGAAAAGTCTGCGAGTCTCTCTTTCACCTTCCTAATAGAATCGGTGGCACACCTCCGGACTAACAACTATTGTTGGAAACAAGTATACATTTGTTGTAGGACTAACGAAGCTTAATCTTACTATTCAAAGAACACAAGGGAATACCAGTCAAGTATATTATGGAAGATTTCGAGAAATGTCATCGACTCCAAGGTCACTAGCAATTGAAGGAACCAAAGAAGACTCCACCAAAACCTTGATGGTCATGCCGGCTACAACCATCGCGCCAAGACACCCAAGCCATCTTCCATGATGATAGATCGCCACCATTTGAGTCTCCTACTCCAACAAAACCGATTACTAACATTGTCGGGCCTCATTACTTTTGCTCCATCACCTTCTTCATTTAAATCTGGAATTACCGCTCACGAACAATCGACATTTGCTGAATTCCTTACATGCGGCTCTCTCAAAACTCCAACTTTATCCATACCCCTGCTTCATGTGGTGTTGCTGAGTATGTGTCTGATATCAGAGCTTATGTATATACAGTTTGGTAGCTCATCCAGGGTCATGCTAACATTTTGTTCTGATACAATCGTATATGCTTGCTATGTTTCTTAGCCCGGCAAAGTCATCGACGCATGTTGAAAACAAAGGTGCAAAGAGGAAACTGTTTGACGACCAGTCTACTCATAAGAAGGTCTGTCCTCTTTGTATTCACAGATCATTTCTTTTTTCACCCCCTCAAGTTTACAACACAGATGCTAATGCTAGAATTGCATTCTCACACATGACAAATATGAATACAAACTTCCTATTAACTATGCTCAACAACCTCTGTCGATGACGTTCTTTTCCGATAGGATCAAACGACCTTCGCTCAATCTGCTCATCAGAGTTCTCAGCAACTCAACATCGACGTCCAGATGACCGGACAGGATAAGGATACAGAGGAGCAACATTCTGAGGACCCCCTAGATAGCCGTGCAAAAAGGTATTCAACGCTAGACCGATGAGTTAGAACATGAAGATAGTCCTTCTGTGCAACTTCTCAGCACTGATAATTATGCTCTTCTTCCAGGCCAAGAACTCAGGATACTAAGCCTCATGGCAAGTCTACTGGACGCAAATCCTCTTCGGGAAGTCAGAAAAATTGAAACAGGTTTTTAAATACATGATACCATAGTTTTAGACAGACACCTTCGCCGCTCTTGTCATTAGCTCATCCTATTTGCTTTTTTGTGCAGTTTGGGACATCCCTTCGTGCATCGCCTTTTGCGTGGCCACCGCACCGCCTACAGCCTAGCTAGTCTTTCAGCACACTGCACATTGGTGTTTACAAGGCCAGTTCGAACCTTCGGTGCCTATAGGTTGCTATACCGCCACACAAGACTATCTTTTATATGCATAATCTATCCGCTTTTGCAGTTCATCATCAGCTTTCTTGTATAGTCTAGGATCCCACTGTCTAATCTTATGGAACTACGACTCCTACCTGCTTCTATAGACTCTATCTCTAGACATATGGCGTGCGCTTCTATAATGTCTCTAGAACACTGCCCGATGCTTCCACCTCAAAACATTGCTGTCTTAATGGCATCCATCCATGTAATATAAGTAGACTTACTACCTCTACGCTATGTTTACCGTTAATTGCTATAATGGTACTGCAGTCAAGATAAGCTTCGTTACCTACACGGTTTTATATCCGTTTAATCACCGGCGCGCGCGATGATGCACAATTGAGCTGAAGTGCGAATTGCGTAGGCTGCGTTGTCGCCGCCTCGCAGTCGCAGGCTCTCGCGCCTCTCTATCCACACACAGGGGACACAGGCCCGCCGCTGCTCCATCCACCTCTCCAGTCTCCACCCCATCTGACGCTGCTTCCACCGACCGAGCTCTCCAAGGCTCCACTCCTCACCATCACCAGTTTCTGCTCCCTCCCCCATCCATCTCTCTGCTCTGGACCGTTCACTCTCCAGCTCCCCTCGCTCCGTTCCCTTCCGCCCAACCACCGCCTACTCCAGATCGGCGGGCGGGCACCGGCCGATGATGACATCCACCGTCACCACCACCGTTGGGTGCGGGGGGCTCCCCGTCCGCCCGTCGTCGTCGACGGCGCCCAGAGGACGCCCCCGCAGATGCGCCGTCCGAGCTCAAGGTACGTTCGCGCCGGTCCCCCAGATTCGTGGAGGATTCCAATTTCTGCCCTCCCCTCACTGCAATCGGGATGAACTGACTGATATGATATCTGTTGTGGGCAGCCGCAGGAGCGGATGCCTCCAACGATAAGTCCGATAAGTCGGTGGAGGTCATGCGCAAGTTCTCCGAGCAGTACGCCCGCCGCTCCAACACTTTCTTCTGCGCCGACAAGACAGTCACTGCCGTCGTCATCAAGGTCAGTGCCGTCCGATAGTCCTCAACTCCGTCCTCGTAGACATCCACCGATTAACACCGACCTTTAGGTGGTTTGGTATTCCAGTACAAGGTTTTATGGGATACACCGAGCTTTAGGTGTATTGGCATCCCAACACAAGGTTTTTGGGATATAAGTTAGGGTTGGATAGAAAGCAAAGGCCGGGAATAGCAATCTAGACCGGAAAGTAGCGGATTGGGGAACATAGATGTCATAAGGCTTAGGAATTAACAAAATGTTAAGAGAGATTGGCGATTACATCTAGGTTAAGCCATGAATAGCGCTATGGTCTTGCACTGGGGATTGGGGAAGAACAGAAGCTACTTCATGCTAACAATAAGGCTTAAAGAAAGAAACAGTAATATGGATTAGAGAACTAATTCTCCCAGCCTTCCTTCTAGATGCTCCTTGGTAATGGTAATCCTCCCAGGGGCCTACAGCTCCCGATTTATAACCTGAGAGGTAACTGTACAGAGGAGAGTCTAGACATTACTTAGATGCTAGCTGTCGAACTTCAGCTGCTGTTTGGCACAGCCAGCTTATGTGCATTAGGTGGTTGCAATATGGCTCAGCTTATTCATCCAAATTCCTAGTAAATATTTGTTAACAAAAGAGAAATATATTTTAAAAATGATGGTTTATTTTATAGCAACAAATAAGATTGCTCTAAAACAGTTGTGTTTAAGGGCACCACCAGGTTGAGGACGGTGGCAATGCTGAACATTTTTTTTCCTCTCTTGATCATCCTGTGGGCAGTGCATCCATGACTTGGGAGGATCTATTTAGAAGTTTAGGGTTAAGGATATCAGCTTCAGTGCCATTTTAGGAATTGAGGGAACAACTGCATTACCATTATAAATCAGGAAGCTTATATCAAAGCACATGGTGACATGGGTATGTTAAGTGCATGTGCTCTACTCTGGTTTTCTCAGAGCAACCATCACCTTTTCTTGATGGTAGGTATATATAGGAATTCTGTAATTCCTTCTTGATGATAAGGCACAAATGAGAATACTTCTTGTGTCTCCATCGTTGTGAGTATGACCTATAACATGTTTGCAGGGACTTGCTGATCACAGAGATACCCTCGGAGCTCCTCTATGCCCTTGTAGGTAATTTATCTTATGTATTTTTCCCCTCAATTGGTCATCCATTTTTTATACAGGGTATCAACTATTTTTCTTTCTGAAACTTCTTGTAAATCTGACCAGGCATTATGATGACAAAGCTGCGGAGGTAGCACAAGGATTTTGGAACTGCCCATGCGTCCCCATGCGTGAGAGGTGTGTTTATGAACTACACTTCCAGCTATTTTTCTATGATAGTGCATAGAGAAAATATTGTGGCAGCACTATTTTTTGTTCAAAGTTATAGATATAGTACTGTGCCTGTACTGTTGCAAAACAGGCTGAGGTTCTTTTTCACTTGGCGTACCATATGAATAATTGGCCAACTAGCTATCTCTGTTCCAATCCCACAGCATAAGCATTGATTATGAAGGCATATTCCTTGCAAAACTGCAAACTCCAGCCTGTCCTACCATGTATCCATTTTTTTTAATAAAAATAATCTGCTAGATAATAATGAATTTCTAGCTCTCTTCCCCTGAAAGGAAAATCATTTCTTATGTGAGCGGTCTACTTCTGCAGGAAGGAATGCCACTGTATGCTTTTTCTTACTCCCGATAATGATTTTGCTGGGAAGGACCAGGCATGTCCCTTTTCCATACTATCAATGCTTTCCTGTCATCTGATATCTGCATCCATGATATCTTCGATGCAAATCCCTCGAGAATAATGATTTTTGTTGTATACTTGTGGCAGGTTATCTCCTTGGAGGAGATCAAAGAGGCGACATCGAAGTTCTAACCCCTTGTATTTTTCACGAAATGTTTACTTGACAGCTAGTTCTTTTATATGTATATCTACTTAAGTAGCATCTATACCTATAAGATATGCCATCAGGAAAATTTTCATAAAATGTGCAGTAAACAGCACTTCGCGAGGCTGTCGATCATATGAGCCGCTTTTAGCCTTTTATTGTACCTGGGCTCCATTTCGTGAATTAAACACTACGGAATTCGCCGTTCTTAACTGCTATTCCTGTGTTACTTGATTCTCTCTCTCCTCTGCTATTCCTGTGTTACTTGATTCTCTCTCTCCCAGATAAGAAACTATAAGAAACTTTTTTTTTTTTTGGAAATGGAAACTATAAGAAACTTGATTCTCTTTATGCTGTACAAATAAACCCCAAATTAGAATAGTTGAAGCAAATATGGTAAAAGGTGTAGCCATGTGCAAGATGGGCTGCTGCCCTGCCCACCGCGTGGGCTGCAACAGGTGCGACCTCCTCGCAATCATAGCAGCCATTGGAAAGCCATGTCATGCGGCCCATTGCAGCCCGTGACCCTTCCCTTAGGAGTGATTTAGTGTTTTTTATAGAATCCTTAGGAGTGATTTAGTGAAGCGTGGTCGTGGCGCCGCGTCCGTATGCGAACCTGCGAAGTAGTATCAAGTATCCCCAGTCCCCCACCTAGCGCGTCTGTATGTGATCGCGAAGTACTCTCTCCGTTCTAAATTATAGGGTGGTTTAACTTTTTTTGTTACATAAAATTTACTATGTATCTAGACATATATTATATCTAGATGTATAGTAAAATAAATGTAATAAAAAAAATCAAACCGACTTATAATTTGGAACGGAAGTATCAATTATCCCCAGTCCCCCATGCAGCCACGCTAGGACAGTGACTAGCGCAACACAGTACACAGTAGTGTATTGCACTGATTAAATATATGCCAAAGGGTGATCCTGTGGTTGCAATATACTCTATTATCAAAAAAGGGCCTAGGAAGTTCCATATTACTCAGAAAAAACAACATACGCCACTAATTTCCATACGAGATAGAAAGAAATACCAAAAATAAACCGTCCATAAAACACACAATTAGCAAAGGCAAAAATTGTATAAAAACTATAAGCAATTAATAGTTTGGCCTATTATCAAAATGATCTAGGAATTACCACGTTAATAAAACAAGAACATGCACTATTGATTTGTAATTTCCATGTGCGATAGAAAGAAATACCAAAATAAACCGTCCATATAGGCAAAATTTGAATAAAAATATAAAAAAAATATTAGTTTGGCCTCCAAATAGATTGGAAGAAAAATATATAAAGACCATATAAATTAGAATTAATAACTAAATAAATTCAAAATTAAAATTACAAGTTTGATGTCAAATGTATCACTACAGGTAAAGTATAAAAAAACCATCTATTTTACTTTGAAAGGCTAAAACCTACCACATTGATTCTACAGATCAAGATGTAATGTTCTGTGGCAAAAGATTTAGAAAAATAAATAAATAAATTCAATATAGATAAAAACAAGTATAAAAAAAATAAAATACGTAGAATTCAATCAGGGTGTTAAAACAAGATTTTCCATGGTGACAAAAAACAAGAAACAAATACGGGGATACTGGATACATGTATGTACTAGAGCTATCCAAGCCCAACATTAATTTCCTGGCATGGTATGTAAAACCATTGAACCACTTCTGATTCCATTCTGCTCCTTCCCTGTCATGTACAGGGTGGATTCAAAAGAAGGGGGGGGGGCTGGGGTTGAACCACTTCTTATTCCATTCTGCTCCTTCCCTGTCATGTACAGGGGCGGATTCAAACAAAGGGGGGCTGGTGGGGCTGCATTTTGCCTTATGGTGTATATACAATTACTCAGTAATTTGCAGGACACCACTCTTGCCAGGTGATCTGTTTTACTAATTCTAAGTACTTGCCTTTCTGCTTTAAATTTCCTGTCTTATTCTGTGTTTGATCTGAAAGCTCACGGCAGCCATACTAACAAGGCAAAGTTAAACAGGGATATCATTATTTATGACATGAATGACATAATATATATTAGTTCATGGCAATACCATTTATGCGTCAAAAGTTAGAATCGATATCATCATTTATATTTTTTATATATATTAGTGTATGGCTAGTAACAATTTTTAACCTTATATTACTTAGCCCCCCTCGCGATCCGTTTCTGGATCTGCCACTGGTCATGTAGAGTATGCCTTGCCATCTCAACCTGTTCTATCGCCATAGCCCTATGCTCACATAGTCGTGCAGTCAAGCTCTATTACGGTTTTTGGTGATGACTGTTTAATTATGGGACTAATGCATCTATTGAGATAATATGAATAGGTTCTAAGGATGAAAGAATAGGACTTGTGTGCTTAACGTCTCCTCTAATGGAAACGCAAGGATGGAACAAAAAGATAATTGTTCTAAAGTTTTCTCTTATGCTTATAATTGAGTATGAGATGTCATACTATCAAGAGGGATGCCTTTACATAGACTTACAATGAAAATATACTCAAAAGAACTAACACTTGAAAGTTGAAACGGCACATGCACCACGGTTAGGATAAAAAGTAATTTAAAATTGTGACCATGTCCACTTCGAACCTGTTGGTTTGTGTGGATAATCTATAGATGATCAGCTTGTAACCTAACACCTTAGTGCCACAGATAATCCATGGAACCTCCATGCATTTGCAGATTATCCGTGCATTTGATGGTGAAAGTGCATCTAGCCCCGTTGTAGGTTTTGTTGAAATAATGACACACAATCAAAGGTCTAATGTGTTGACAAAATCATCGAGCACGTTTTCAAGTGTATATAAAACGAAATATTTGATGAATGGCAATCCCCCAATTTAGTTTGACATGAACAAATGGACCTTGTTTGAGGATTTAAATTCTTCATCTTTTGCATTTGAATATAGGAAAATACCGCACTATAAAGGGAGATTCAAATTCATTGTCTTGCATGTGTCTCTATGCTCAAAGAGTGGCTAACTAACCTTTGAGAGTTTCCAAAACTCAGCGAGAGAAAATTCGTGGCAAAACTCTTCTTGTTTTTCTGCCAGCAATTTCTAGATGTCTAGTAGGGACCAGGCATCTGGTTTTGCATTTTTTTCAACGTGATTTTATTTTCTGCCAGCTTTTCTCGGATGTCCAAAAATATTTCCGGATGTCCGGAAAAGTGTCCAAAATAATTGTTTTTGTTTCTGCCAACGATTTTCGGATGTCCGATACTGTTTCCGGATGCGCAGAAAACTGACTACAAAATTCTTTTATTTTATCTGGCAGCTTTTTCTGGATGTCCATAAAATATTTTTTTCAAAAGTTTTTTTTGTTTTCTATATAGTTCTCGGATGTCTGGTAGGGACCGGATATCTGGTATCTGTTGTTCTTTCTAGCCACTTCCAGATGTCTAGACTTGACCAGATGTCCGAAAAATGTCATTCTAGCACTGCACTGGTCAGAGCTGAGAGAGAGCTAGTATTTATACTCTCTCTCTCCAGCATTATTAACCACCCACCATCAGCCAAAACACCCCTAAACCATTACTCTTGCTCTCTCTATCTCTCACACACCCATAGCTTCACTCTGGTGAAAGATCTGGTGTGAATGTGCGGTTGAGATTCGAGCGCGTGTTAGGCATCTCCATTCTCTTGAGCATTCGAGACTCCTTCAAGGTGTGGATTTGAGTTTCTTGCTCTTGGATTCTTAGAATCCTAGCCAGCAAGGAGTTGCGTGGGAACTTCCGACTTGTGGACGCTGATGAGGACATGACATCTATGGATATGACCATTGATTATAAGGTGAGCTCGTTCCTATATTTGCATAATGATAAAACTAAGAATTGGTTACTACCTAATATTGATATTTCAAATGTGCTTAGCAACAAGGGAGATGATGATGGAGCATGGATATTCTATGAACAAGACCGATCTCAATGTGCAAATCCATCAAAGTTGAACATTCGGTCTTTGTGATCTAAAGCCGGATGGGTGCGTCGCTCTCCACCAAACCGATAGTTATCCACACCCGACGAAAGATCGAGAACCCCGTCCCCATCAAATGCCCCCCCGCCCGGCGTAAAGTTTGTATCATCCATATTTGATTCTAGTGGATTTCTCAAGTTGAACTTTTTGAGAGAGGCAAGGATGTGAAATAGACTTTGACCTTGTAGTCACCTCAACAATGGGGAAGTAGGATCTTTGCTAGAATATATTTGAGTGCATGAATCTTTGGATATCATCTTTACCCTTCTTTTACATGTCTTGATAACAAATTAATGGAACGACGAACCTATTTCTTTGTTTTTTCGCCAACAAATCCAAATTATTTATTGCTTTATATTTGTTGTTTCAAAAGTAAAGTTACGATTTCGAATTCTCTCTTTTTTTTAGAATTTTATTCATAGTGTAGTTGTAAATCTTGTAGACTGAGCAGGGAGTTTTCCCTTTGACCATCATCAGATTTCCATTGGATATCTGGTGTCAGTGCGTACCAAACATCCGGTTGAAATAAGATATCCGGTCCGTACTAATTTTTGTTGCAAGTTTATTTAATAAATTTTAGATTGGGCCTATTCACCCTCCTTCTAGGCCCTCGGTGATCCTTTCACGTGGACTATCCGCAGATTGACATCTCTGCTACAGCTCTTGTAGGTTCATCTGCGGAGGTTCTCAAATTATGGATTATCCACCATTTGTGCAAATTATTCTTCACAAATTGACAAAGCCAACGATCCTATTTTTGAGTGAGTATTTCTACCTCACCCACCCCTTCTAATAGTTACAACTCATTCATTTTCAAACCTAGGACATGAGCTCTGTCTAGCATCCAAGGTGCCTTCCCTCTCTTCCCCTTGCCTTCCCTTGTTGATTCTGAATGTGATATTGAGTGAGTGAATATGAGTTGAATTTTATCTCTTGAGCACCCGTTTCTTTGTTATGCTCATAGATTGGTGTTTGTTACTCTTGGAATTTTGCTCCTATACTACCAGGCATTGCTTGTTGATGCACCCAAGCTTTTTGGAGTTGTCTAAGAAATTTGTATTGCCCTGACATCTCTAGTAAGAACCCTCAAGCTTGATCTTCGTTAATCGCTTGAGAAGACGATAGGGTTGGAAGAGACCCAAACTTTTGTGGCTTCCTCAACAACGTGGACATAGGCACACCTTTGTAGTAGGGTTGAATCTGTTGGATTGATCTCCCAACCACAGTGGCCCAACGGCCACTTGGGCCTTGACCTCGTGCCTTGATCGGGGGCGTCCAGTCCATCTATGGCTGGCGGGCCCCCGTCACACTGCGCATTAAAATAGAGGTGGGGGCCGGCGGCTCTCTGTACGAGGTTCACCGTGAGCCGTACTCCCACCGACAAACCCTAAACCTGATCTAGTGAGGGGCGCAGCCAGTGACGGGAAGTGCCTCCGCCGCCACCGTCATCCCCGTCGCCACTGCACTGCATCACCGTCTCCACTGCGTCGCCTCTCTTCACCGACCGTCGCTGCCCGTGTGCTGCCTCCATCAACGAACTAGCGATGGCCGGATCGAGCTCCAACTCCACGGGATCCACTGGTCTGTGAACTCCTCAATCTCCTCACACCTCTCTGTCTCTCTGTCTCCCTTTTCGATGTAGTGTTCTAGGTTTACATGTGCATATGTTATTCCGAATCTATGTGTATCCCTCCTAGATCTACTGCTAGAGATCTTAAATGTTTTAACATTGGTATCGGAGCCAGTCTAGTATGTGGATTTGGATCGGGGGGAAAGAAAAGCAAATTGAACCCTAACCCTAGATCGGGTACGGGAAAAGTGGGCTTTTCCTCACCGCCGGCGGCATCGCCACCGCGCGGAAAGGAGACCGCGGCGTCACTCCCGAACGGCATGTGGGACAGAGCAACGAGGATCAAGAAAGAGGAATCGAAACCCTAACCCTAAAAGAAAAGAAAGAAATGGAAGGATGGAGGGGAAGGGACCTACGCGAGTCTCTTCCACCCCGTCACCACCGCCGTAGCACGGAAGAGAACCGTCGTAGAGCGGTAAGAAGGCCCGCCGTCGCGCATGCGGATCGAGCCGAGTCACCACACGCGGACGCCATTGCCGCTCCGGCCGCCTCGGGTGGCCGTCGCTGCCTCGGGTCGCCGTAGTGTCTGTGTGCGCGAGAGCAAAGAGAAAGTGCCAAAACGCCACCTCGTCGGTGCTCCGCTGCGCCGTGCGTACGAGCTCAGGGTCCCAAAAGGGCACCACCACGGTACCGCTCGATGGCACCGCACGCAGCTCAGGCCGCACGCATGCACCGGCGAGGGGCGCCACGGTGGCGCCATCTCCTCCTGCGTCGCGAGTTCGGGCCGCCATCGTCGTACGGTTCACCGACGGCTGCTGTGGCTACTGTCTGCGGCACAGTGGAGAGAAAGGAAGGGGAGCCGGACAAGCTCGGGCGGCACCACCCCTCACCGGCGCCGACGGCCACCACAGCTGCCACCGCTGTCGCGTGCGGCGCGAGAGAGAGAAGGGGAGGGAAGGAATGAACTAGGGTTTTAGGGGAACGGTGGCCGCGGGTGCCTTTTGATCCTCCGCTGGGCGCGGACGGCTGTCCGATCTCCATCGATGGCTGAGCACGGTCGGGTCGAAAGCGGCCCAGGCGGGATGCCACTTTCCTGGCCCAGGCCCAGGTTGCGGCCTGGGCGCGGGTGCGCGCTGCGCGAGCGGCTGCTGGGCCGAACATGCGATCAGGCCTTCGGGCCAAGCAGGCCTCCATGCCAAATGAACAAGAAGGAGATGTTTTCAATTTATTATTATTTTTTCAGAAGCTATTTTGAATGAATAAAGTTAAGTTTAAATGTTTTATCTCTACTCAAATTTGATTCAACGTGATAATTTGTTTAGAGAACAGATGAGTAAAGTAAAAATGCTTCTGAATTAGTATTATTTTCAAGAATTTTTAATGCTACCGCTGCAAAGTTAAAGGTTTATTGTCTTCTAATTTGAAGAGCATTTATAGTTATTCAGTAAATGATGAAAAGTTTATCCTCCAGTTAAGATTGGAACCAACTGGAAAAATTTTTAATTGGAGGAATAGTCGGTTGATAGTTAAGATAAATTATAATATTGTTATTTTCTGACCAACGTTGATGATAACAATATTATAAGTTTATTTAAGAGTTTAAGTTTAAAGTTAAATTATGGTATTGTTATTTTCTTACCAACGTTGATGATAACAATATTATAATTTTATAAGTTCTATGTTTAAAGTTTAAATCTCTGATGAATTTTGCATCAAAGTGACCAATTTTTCAGAGAAAAGATAAAGATCAAGGAATGCTCTTAAACTAGAGAAATGTATTTTCATGTTTCCGCTGCAATGAAGTTGATCGTCTTCTAATTAAATTCGAACAAATGGGAGAATTTAATTTTGAGGAGCAATTCTATGTTTTCAAGATTATTGAATTTCTATATGTTAATTCCATTTCTGTCCAACGGTGATGTGGAATTAATGTAGAAGAATGATGTTTTATTCTATTTCTGCCCAAGGGTGATATAGAATATAACATAAAGATTTCAAAGTTTAATGAGCATTATTGTTGAATATTTTTCAGACAAAAGATTTACATGCTTTCATTCTTGAAGGCAGTAAGAGAAATGAACTGGTTACTTGTGACTCAGATGATGAAATGCCTAAGGGCAAGTTATGTATGAGAGAATGTCATTGCTTAAGGGACTGTGTTCTCTTTAAAGAATGGCTTCAAAAGAAATGAATTTTAGGATATTGATCCAAGAAAAGAGATAGATCAAAAAGAGTCTTCATTGAGAAATGTCTTTTATGTACTCTCTATGAAGAAGAATTTATTTTTAGTTTCACTTATGAGAGTTGTAAAAGTCATATACATGTTTAATTTGACCAACATTAGATTAAACATGTGTGTTAAAAGAATATTCGAATTTATTTCTGAGTTTGATGATTGAACATGAGCCAATCCTGGCAAATATGTCTGTTCAAAGGAATTATCTCGCATGGCGAGAAAAGTTTGTGATAGTACCCGCATGGCGGGAAAGTTTGTGATAGTACTCGCATGACGGAAAAAGTTTGAAAAAATACCCGCATGGCGGGGTAAAGTTGGCATAGTACATATGTTAACCAATCCTGCATGGCGGAGAGTTTGGCATAGTACTTATCCCGCATGGCGAGAGAATGATGTGATGACTCATGTGCTCTAAGTGTATCACGCACATGGAGAGAAGTTTGGGATAGATCTTATGCTATCCTAGAATTGACCGTACACTCTGATTGTGTCATGGTCATTAAGTACTCAATGAGTTTAAGAACAAAAGAAAGTTACATGTGAAACAAAAGATAAGAATGATATGCAAGCGTGACTTGCAGAAGTAATGAAAATAATAGACTATGTTGAGTTTTGAAGTGAAATGAGGAAAATGTACTCCCATACGAATTTTGTTTTGCATGATGTAATCATGTGGATGAAGTAAGTAATCAAAGTTTCCTCATTCACAAGAGTTCAGAATGTTTCGAAATTGTGGTAGAAAAGTTCATACCACATTTTGAGGGGGAGAAAATGTAAGATTAATTAAGAAAGACAATTAAGAAAGATACTTCCCCATACTTCAGATAATGAAATGCATACTATGCATTGAAGGTAAAAGTGATCTATAAAAGATGAATGTGATCGTTGAGGGAGTAAGACGGTCATAATAACGATACCCCTAAAGTAAAGAAATAGCTAAATTCCTAGACCTTTTACAGTTCCGATAGGAAGATAGCTAAATTCATACTGGACGACGCCATATAAGTTTTTAGCAGATTAAACCCAAAATAAGAAATTTGAAGATACACCATCTTTACAAAAGATGGAGTAATCTGGGGGAGCATGGTATGATACCTAAGGCTTGAATAGAAGTGGGATTACATATCCACTACAGTGTCTTTAGAGCAACAAATTGCTTAATACATGTTGATGTTGTATGACATATACAACACATGAAGTTAGCTCTTAAAGAAGATGAATAAATAAACAAGGATCTTATGATACAGGAGGCTATAGAACATTTGCCTTTTGGCAATAAAGAGCAACAATAGCCTCATATGAAAGAAGTGCCACGAGGCCCTAGAAGGTCTCAAAGAATAAGAAAATCAGATATTTCTGATGACTAAGAAGTCAATGTTAAGAAAGAAATTCAAATAGAGGATAATTCCACCTCATTTGAAAAAGCCATGAGAAGCGTTCACTCGTCTAAATGGCAAGAAGCAAAGGAAGATGAAATGAAATCGATAAATACCAAGGATGTTTGGGACTTAGAAGAAATTCCCAATAGAGCCAAAATAGTAGACTGTAATGGGTCTACAAGACAAAGGTGACTCCAAAGGGAATATAGAAAGATATCCAAAGGGAATATTGAAAGCTATAAAGCGCCATTTGTGGTGAAATGATTTACACAAAGAGAAGGAATAGATTATATTGAGAATGCAAGGATTCTTTTAGAATCATAATGGTGTTAGTGGCACATTACGATTTATAGTTATATCAGAAAGATGTAAAGACACATTCCTCAACGGGGATTTGTATGGAAAAGTTTACATGGCATAACTCGAAAGGTTTTGTCGTGAAAGGAAAAGAACGTAAGAGATGTTGCCTGAAGAAATCCATTTATGGATTAAAACAAGCTTCAAGACATTGGTTCTTGAAGTTTGACAGTACAATAAGAAAGTTTGGGTTTTAAAGAGAATATAGAGGACAATTGCATTTATGCAAAGTTTAAACATGGGAAATTTATTTTTCTAATCCTGCATGTGGGTAGCACCTTGCTCGCTAGTAGTGGTGTTAATCTACTGTTGGAGAAGAAGCAGTTCTTGTCCTCAAGTTTCAATGAGAATGGTCTTGGTAAAGCGTCATTCGTTCCAGGAATTGGAACTTACCAAGACAAAAGAAAAAGGGGTATTAGAACTATCTCAAATGTATACTTAGAGAAGATTATAAAGAAATAAAGTACATATGTGAGTAAACCTGCGCCTGTTCCTATAGTAAAGGGTAATAGTTTTGGGAACTTCCAGTATTCCAAGAACCAATGTGAGATCGATCAAAATGACGTCCTATATGCTTCAGCTGTTGGAAGTTTAATGAATGCTTATAAGTAAGAACTTACCATGACATAGTTCATGTATCCGGGATGTTTTGGCAGAAGTCCAGTCCAGATATAGATCACTGGAATGGAGTTGAGAATGTTTTGTAATTGTGCAAAGATTTATAGGCCTCATGATGAGTAAGAAAAAAAAGTACTCTCAAATAGTTGTGGGTACAAATGTTAAATTTTGGCGAGATGTTTAGTGAAACCCACATAGTAGCTAACACTCGCAGTTGGAGTTTTATTGTGGAAAAGCTCCAAAGAAACAGTTGTGGTGTTATCAAAGATGCATACCCACAGTATAGCTTGTTATGAGGCTTAAGGATAGGCGAAATGGTTAAAAGAACTTACACCCGGAATTGATAATGGTATACAACAGCAATAACCATTTAAGTAGTTCGCTCCTATAACAACGGGTCAAGTGTGCTGCCAAACACATTGACGTTAAAGTTATAAGTTGTGAAGAAGAAAGTCCGTAATCATACTAAAAGTATTGAACATAAAAGTAACAAGCAAGTGCTTGCGGATCCACGTACAAAAGGCTTACCACCCAATGTGTTTAGAGAACACACAGTCGACATGGGTTTATGGTATAGCCTATGATTTCCGGACAATAAATGGCCCAAAGTTAAAGAATCTGTTTCAGAACAGAGACGTGTATTGTAGCTGTTAAATCTATCGGCGATTGACCGTGACGATGAAGCTTGCTCTATGCACTAATCTGTGATGGAACAAATAAAAGTGAAAGGGATTAAAGTCAAAGTTTAAAGTTAAAGTATAAGTTGAGATCAAGGGGGAGAATGTTGGATTGATCTCCCAACCACAGTGGCCCAACGGCCACTTGGGCCTTGACCTTGCGCCCTGATCGGGGGCGCCCAGTCCATCTATGGCTGGCGGGCCCCCGTCACACTGCGCATTAAAATAGAGGTGGGGGCCGGCGGCTCTCTGTACGAGGTTCACCGTGAGCCGTACTCCCACCGACAAACCCTAAACCCGATCTAGTGAGGGGCGCAGCCAGTGACGGGAAGCGCCTCCGCCGCCACCGTCATCCCCGTCGCCACTGCACTGCATCACCGTCTCCACTGTGTCGCCTCTCTTCACGGACCGTCGTTGCCCGTGTGCTGCCTCCATCAACGAACCAGCGATGGCCGAATCGAGCTCCAACTCCACGGGATCCACTGGTCTGTGAACTCCTCACTCTCCTCACACCCCTCTGTCTCTCTGTCTCCCTTTTCGGTGTAGTGTTCTAGGTTTACATGTGCATGTGTAATTCCGAATCCATGTGTATCCCTCCTAGATCTACTGCTAGAGATCTTAAATGTTTTTACAGAATCATGAATTAAATCCCGTGCCTTGTGTGTTTGTTCCTTTCTCTCAAATCACAACTCTTTCTCTTGTTCTTGCCTTGTGTTGTACTTTATGGTCAGGTCCTGATCTACTTTTCTATCAGCTTGAAGGAACCTAGGAAAATTTATTAATATAATTTTCTACAAGGTTGTGAGCAGTTGACAGTCAACCTATGGATAATCCTAGGATTTCTGCTGATACTTCATGAAGTTGTGGAGCATCCACAACAATATTCACAGATTATACGCAAGTTGTCTAACTTGTTTTTTAGTTTGTGTTTTTAGTTTTAGGTTGTCCTACAGTAGAACTCCTACTCAACCCCCCCTCAAGGTCCTATTTGACTTTTTACGCTTTTTCCTTGTTCCTCGCTGGAAAGTCTTAAAATCACTATTGACGCCGATGAAGGGGAAACAACCAAATGAACAGTCATGTCAATTCCAACAACAGTCGCTCAAATATTGAAAGCTTTCATGATGGTGGCATAGAGGAAGAATATGTTTTAGTGGCCAAGATGGTGATGGAATCACTACAGCCATATCAACTAGCACAATAGGCAGGTTCAACTTTTTTCTTTGTGCGAAGCTAGTCACAAGTGAAAACAAACATTGTCGTAGCATGACTGGCAACATTACGACAAAGAGTCATGTGTAATAGGCCTCAAATCAATAGCTCATGGCATCATCAGTAATGGTTGTACAATTTTATTAGGAAATTTTGAGGCGACAATGGATGTTGGTGCGATGATGGGGGCTAGCTATTAGATATGAACAACATTGTGATGTTTTACTACTAAAAACAACTATGGATTGCAAGAGAAGGTACAAGATGTAAACAGAGTGGGTGATGGTCGTTTTTGCTTATGCCCTGTTCGCTTGGCTGATATAAGCCATGGCTAAAAGTATTATTGGCTGATTTGTTGTGAGAGAAAAATACTGTTCGTTGGCTAAAAAAGTACGGCTTATAAACCAAGCGAACATGACGTTAGATGGTGCAGGGAGCTGTCTTGTTTGTGCTTAGTGTGTCCTGGCGTTAAGTTCTCCTTTCCTGTTTTGCGCTTCGTTGTACACTGGTGTTCCCAGCTAGTGTTGGCGTGTGTTTGTATCTGATACTCTTCGCTTTCTATAAAAGCCGAGTTTACCTTCATAAAAAAATGATAAGGTACAAGATGATAAAAAAATTAAATTTATGAAGAGATCCAGGATCCAATCAATTATTAAGAAACTTGGACAATGGTTTTATTGAGGAACAAAGATAGCTCACGAAGAGGAAACTGAAGACTACTTTGATTTGGCTATGATAAAAGTTGCACAACCGCATGATATGTGTGGTCAAAAAAAGGAGGAGAGCAAGAGAGTTTAGATTATAATCCTAAGTAATGATTTGCTTGCCACACGTTAAAAAGCCGTATAGTGAAGTCTTTATTTCTTTTTACCAGTGATGCAAGCTCATGGGCCACACAATTACACTCTTTTTTGTGTGTGGATAACCCTCCACTCCGGGGCCCTATTGCATGCCTCAATGGGCTCATCCAAGATGGACTTCACATGTGTGTGCTTCTCCTTCTCACTAAGGTGCCGTTTGGTTCAAGAAAAGGAACGGCAACGGGTAAAGGACGGTAAAAGGAATGGAACATGTCCTTACTTATTTTGTTTGGTTGAGCAAACGTTCACTGCTGGAATCTTTAACCGTCCAAATCGAGCGGGAATGAGTTTGTGAAAGCACGGCTCCTGTTGCACCGACAACGACGTTAAACATTAAACAAACAAAAAGTAACTAACTGGTTGGCGCTGCGATCAGATCACCCCACAAAGCCACCGAACCAAACAACTCGTAATTGGTTACAATTTGCTGGCACGAATGTTTTGAGTTAGGGATGTAAGTTCTAATTATTTTGGATCACTGGATCAATCCATAAACTTGCTTAAATAAACTAGAATGACATTTTACTTCTTTTAAGTGAGAGGAGAAATGAACTAGAATGCCATTTTATCATAATTAGTTAGCTGACCCAAAAAAAACATCATTGGTACGGACTTGCATCCTTATTTTGAGTTGTAATATAGGTAGATGTTTAATAAGAATACACACATATAACACCTTCTCGACAGTTTCACGACCACAAGGCTCAGTTGGCGTGTAGTGTAGGAGTAAGAACGTACACATGAATGACTTGTACTTGGTGGACAGGATAGGTCCAACCATAGGCTTAGCTAGTGTGCGGGTGCTATATGTGATTTTTGTAATTGAAGTACCCGCACAACACCACTATGGCAACAGTGACACTCCAGCAAACAGAGCACTGCCCTAATAAGTAACCTCTGCGAAGGGGTGGCCCTGGGTCTTCAATTTGCCGAACGAATGCTTTGAGTTGAAGTAATATTTGTGCAGTCTAACAAGAACGTACGTACGGACTATAGTCGAATTTGGTGGACAGGTTTAATTTCACAAGCACAAGGTTCATTTCGTGTGAAAAATGTTGTGATGTTTGTGATTCAAGAAAAAAAAAGGGTAACTTCGCCAGCAGATATGAGCTGCTTAGCTCTGGTTGTGTGAGTGTGGCTGAGTGAGACATGCAGTCTTTATAATTGAACGAAAAGAAAAGAAGACTTGGCCAGTGCATAACTGGATATGGGCTACTCGTCGGCCGGCAGCGCAGCTCAGCAGGTGTTTTTTTTTTTCAGTGGTCACCTCCGATGTCTGAGCTTCACAGGCATGACCCAGAGCCATGAGTGCATGGCCTTCATTCCCCTTCCCCAACGGATCCAAGAACGCACACTCCCATATATCCTGGATCATGTCTACAAACCAACACTTTGTCTGCACACCTGGCACCTGGCTAACAATCTTAGATTTGTAGTCCTTAATAACTAACTCGAGATCAATCAAGGGTTCTGTATTACTACATAGGGCATGGGGGTTAGTTGACCTGAAAATCGCACCCTGTTCGACATTGGCCCCGTTAGCCCAAGCTTAATGCAGCAGCTGAGGCTGCAGCTGTGTTCTCTCTCTCTCTCTCTCTCTCTCTCTCTCTCTCTCTCTCTCTCTCTCTGTATGTAGATGCAGCTGCAGCTGCTGTTCAATGCTTGCCTAACAGCCCCTGTATTTCAGTCTGAATATTTCCAGCTTATTTCAGTGTTTACCTGTTCTTTGGTTAATGCTCCATTCAGCTACATGGAATTAGATTGTGTGGAGTTTCTGTCATTGTCCTTTACCGAATACTCTCTCCAGCGGCGTAGGGCGTCGGCACTGGAGTGCTCGGCGGTAGCGTCCGAGGCAAGGACAGGCGCCGGGCTTGAGCTCCGAGCGACAGAAGACGGAAATGCTCTAGCTCGTCGCGGTCAAAGGCACGAGACGCCCGGCCGCAGCAGTCCAGGCCGCCCCGCAAGAAAGCAAGGCAGCAACCAATGCAAGACGGCGACACTTGTGGGTTGTGGGATGTGGGGGAAGCCGCTAGCGATATGATACATGAAGGAGATGCAACGTCGCACTGTCGAGTAGCGGACAAAACCGCGCGCGGCCGAGCGTCGACCCAGTAGATCCAGCCGCCCGCGCCCTCGCGAGCCAACAGACAGCGGCGGGACGACGGCGACACGAGGCAGGCAGGCTCGCGCGCGCACGAGGAAAAGGCGACAACGACGGCGTGGGATGCTGCGCGACGACCACGACGCGTCCTGCCACGACCTGCAGCTCGGCGATGTGGGGTACGGGAGCTCCTGTAGGTTCCCGACCAAGACCGGCGCCACGCAGGAGCCCATCACGCACTCCTTCTCCATGGACTGCTTCGCGGGCGGCCTCGGCCGGAGGCCGCAGACCAAGGAGCCTGCTGCTGGCAGCTCGGGGGAGGCCGGTCCGAGCCATGCCGACGGCGGCAGCAGCAGCAACGTCGCTGACCACGGTGCTGGCGAGACGAGCGGCCGGCTTCGGCGGCTGGCGGCGGCGAACTTAGGTGAGCGCCGACTGGCAGCAGCTGGAGCGGTCCCACCTAGAGCAGAGGCAGCGGCCGTACTCACCTCACGAAGGACAAGGGGAGGAGCTTGATGGAGGCGACGACGTTTGCTCAAAACGTGACGAAATGCTATATCCAGGTGACGATGCATTCTTTCGATGGTATTTTACGGAGCGGCAAAGTTTCAATGGTATTTTTCGGATACGGCGATCTTTCAATGCTGTGAAACCAATTTTCCCTAGTTTTTATGCTTCATTTTGTCAGTTAAGAGCCAATACAGAAATGTGAAATTGTATGCTGTTGGTAGTTTGGTACACCATATACAATACACAGAACAGGCTCCTCCAGAAGAATGCTCAATAGCGTGTTTGTACATTCAAATAAATAGGCTACAGAATTATGTAGCTGTAGTCTACCAAAATAATACCCAAAAGCAGACCCTGAACTCGTAACAAAGAACTTTACCATACAAATCCACTTTCTTAGGAATATGCAGCCTTATATGATCTGCCCCATGACTTATCACCTTATAAAAAGAACACGTTAAAATTCATTAATACAGCTTGCATAAATGACGGAATAGTTAAACATGCCCAAGCTTGAACTCATAATATCGCAACAATATTCCTGAGCCCAGAAAATTCATGCACGCCATGACATGCCTTAAGCACAAAATGTCCATGTGTGCTATAAAAGGAAATATCAAAAATAACAACAGCGGAGAAAATGCAATGTAAGCACATAGTTCCATCACGAAGCATAAGATATTGGATTTCATCCTAAATTAGGCAAAGTACTCAAAATTATTGAAAGAAAATACATCACAGGTGCAAATAAACACCAGTACCACACTTCAGGTGTGTTTGGTTTATTACCATGGCTTGCCACACCTCCTTGCCACACACCTTAGGCATGATTTGGCATGAAAACTAGTCTATGACAAGTAGGGTAAGTGACTTAAGAAACTATGGCATGCCTAAGTTGTGGCTAGGCAAAGTGTGACAATGAACCAAACATACCCGATTCATGGTCCCACAACCACACAGTGGCCAACTACGCCAACCTCCACATTCAACTCTATGCAACACAGATGCTTCTGCTCCGGATAGACAACATCTAGCACCAAAGAAAGGCAAGCCTTAGCATTCACTTTGTCATACTTTTTGTGTCTTTATTTCTAGTTGCTCCTTCCACTGTCATTGCCCCATAATAAAAATAATACAATTAACCTTATTTATCTTATAACTGAATGATAGATTTGTGTAGAAATCTTTGCTGATACACTTGAGTTTAGGCCATGCGACAGTCGACAACAGCTAGTCCACATGGCAGGCACCGGAGCTCTCCCGTGCTCGATACATGAGTCTAGTCCTTTACCAACGACTGTTTAAAGGGGTGGAGGCTATATATACTCCCTTGACCACCCACTTGGTTGTTGTCAGAGCTGAGAAAAGTTCCTAGTGAGTTGAAGCTCATTTATTAGTGCTCTAGCCACCTAAAGGGTTTAAGGAATATTAGGTGATTAGTGTTAGTGTTTAGGCTAATTAGGTCTCCAATTAGCGCTTTCTCTAGGCTTAGACTTAGTGCTTAGTGAGGTTTGTATACCTCTTGCTACTTGGTGTTTACGCGCACCATTATTGTATTTGGAGGAGCTTTTATATTGTGAGATTATACTAACCTCGTTTATGGTGTGACCGTAGACTGTAGCAGAGAGAACAAGACCTGTGGCAGTTTAGTTAGAAGCTTGACAGCGAAAACGGTAAAAAAACGATCCGGAAGAAGGCTACGTGAAAATACACTTGCACCTGGGAAAGCCACGTGGAACAAATCATGGAGACACACGGCACAGAAACCTTGATTGAATAATTATTCTGCATCGGGAATAATTATTATATATACGAACTTGTGGAACAAAGTTTGGGCCAAATTTTAGATGGGCTGAACCTTGCTCAACATGGGCCCAAGTAAAACGAAGGAAAAGGAACTTGGGCCAAAAAAACAGGAGCGGCTATACACTAACTAGGGTGGCGCTGAGTCACCCGCTGACAAGGAAAATATTTTTCGTCGTCCGCACACCAGGGTGGGCCAATTCTGCGCGTGGCCCAGAAACGTGTGCGCTCCCTCGCTTCGTGGCCCATTTCCGCGCGCGCTCTCCCTCGCTTCGTGGCCCATTTCCGTGCGCGCGCACCCTCGCTTCGTGGCCCACTTTCGCATGCACCCGCACGTCACTCTAGCTTGTTCAGAAAAAGGAAAAGTAAAAATAACACCATGCGGATGGAGTCGAACAAGAGACCAATGGTCTAAGACCAGCATTCACCAACCACTGCACCTCACATTGCTTTGCGTTTGATATAAAATGGAAAAAAAATTGTCACTAATTATAAAACCATTTAGGTCTGATGTAAAAAAATATTGGGAAAAACTACCTAACAGGGAAAACAACACAGGCCGGAAAAGTCACGTAACGATGGAAATAAAATAAAAAAAGGAAATAATAATTAAAGATAAATAGTGAAAGAAAAAATATAATATGGAACAACGTATTAAAAAAATAATAAAAAACACATAGAACATCACATGGATACTACCAGAACAACCCAAAATATACATAGAACATGCCACGAGTATACATGAATATTCAAATATAATCATAGAATATCCCATTTCTATTATGTGAACGTCACAAAAAAAACATCATAGAACATCACATATATATTGCGTGAACATCAAACCAAGACATATGAAGAAAATAAAAATAATAAAAAGAAAAACATGTAATAGAGGAAAATAAAAAAGAACATCACATAAAAAAGAACGTAATAAAAAACACATAGAACATCACATGGATACTACTAGAACAATCTAAAATATACATAGAACATCTCACGAGTATACGAGAATATAAAAACATAATGGTGGAACATTCCATTTATACTAAGTGAACATAGAACATCACGTGGGCACTACTAAAACAACCTAAAATATACACAGAACATCTCGCAAGGACTACATGAATACTCAAATGATAATCGTGGAACATCCAATTTATACTAAACTATACTAAACGAACATCACAAAATACATCTAGAACATCACATGTATATAACGTGAATATCGTATTTATATTCTACGAACATCACAAAAAACATCTAGAACAAAGAACATCAGCATATCTTACATGAACATCACATGATTATAGAAAATAAAAAACTAAAAAACAAAGAGAATGGATAATCATAATAATTATTTAGAGTAAAATAAAGAAGAAGAAAAAAGTGAAATAAAAAGAATAAAAAATGCTATAAAACATATATAATTAAATTACTAGGAAGAGAATTAGTTAATAAAATATTAAACCAAATATAGGAGAAAATAATTAAAAAATCTACTAAAAAGAGAAAAACAAAGTGAACACCACATTTATACTATGTGAACAACATGTAGTACACCATAGAATATACCATGTAGACTACATGAACATCAGATATATAATAAGAAATATAAGAAATAAAAAAAACATAAAAATGAAAAGAAATAACATACTTAAAATAGTTAATTAGATTAAATAAAGAAGAGAACAAATGAATAAGTTAAATATAATCAAAATATTATGGAACTACATGAACACCCCATAATACACAATGAAACATCTCTTATACATAGTGTGAGTATACAAAAATATATCACGGATCATCACATATATGCTACGTGAACATCATAAAATTTAAATAAAAAAGTAAAAATAAATAAGAAACAATTATAGTAAAATTAAAAAGGAGAAAAAAATGAAAACAAAATAAAAATAAGAGAATTCACCAAAAACAAAAAAGAAAAGTGGAAGAAAAAAGAAAGAGAAGAAAATAAAGAAAAATTAAAAAATAAGAAGATGAAAAATGAAGTAAATAAAAATAATTAATTATATGAAAATTAAATACAGGAAGATATAAATGATAAAAGAGATAAGAAAAAAAAAGACAAGAAAAGAAAAAAAATTGAGTCAAGGAAAGAAAACATGAATAAATAAAAGAAAAAATAAATGAAAAAAATAAAATCAAATCAAAGAATTAAAAAGTAGCAGAACTACATCACGCAACTAACAGCAGCAAAAGATATAGAAAAATAATGAATTATATTAAAATAAAAATATAAAAAAATAATAAAAAAATAAGAATAAAACATCACAGAAAATCACCAACGTGGAACGCATACGACGTGGGAAACGAATGCGCTGAAGCCTGAAGGAATGCGCTCATCGTCGTTCGTACGGTGACCGCAAAGCGCTGAACGAATGCGCTGGCGGTGGGCCGTGGGCCGCGCGCTGAACGAATCCTGCTGAAATCGCGCATGGGCCAAAATCGCGCGTGGCCGGGATCAGGTGGTCGGCACGCCGACCGGTCGGCGCCGACGGTTTCCGCAAAAAAGCACCCAGGCTGGCTGCATTGTTGAAGGGTGTGCACAAGCAGAATTTAGCCCATGTAAACGTTTTTCATTGATGATTGAGAAAGGGGAAGAAGGGTGGGGTCGCAGGGAGAGCAGTAGCGGTGGTCTAGTGGACTGGAGGCGTGGTAGCCGGAGGCCTTGAGCGATTATTAGGGACGGCCGAACGGATAGAGATGACACCACCCACAAAAGGGGTGGTCGACGGCATCACAAGGTAGCGTCTGGCGTGGTGGATGTATCCAGTCGTCAGCGCCGGCCGGCGACATGAAAGACGGCGCCAGCCCATTGGCAACGGTGGAGGAAGACGACGACAAGGGCCCCGTAGCCCGGGTGACTCATTCGTTGGGTGTGGTGAGACACAGACACTACTTCCAGTGGGTGTGTGCGTAGCCCCGGACAAATTTTACCGAGAATCGAAAATCGAACCGAAAGAACCGGAACCGAAAAATTCGGTTCCTCATATTGAGAAACCGAAATAACCGAAGAAAATTCGGTTCCTACTCTCAGTTAACTGAATTAACCGAAAGAACCAAATTATATGAATTATACTTCACTTACTTGTATTTTATAGGATTATGTTTGGTTTATGTGTAGTGCGTTTATATTTGAACTGCTATATATTTGTGTTACTATATTGCTATTGTTTTCTTATATATTATTATTATTAAAAATAAATATAGTGTTGCATAAATTTGTCTTAGAACAAGTATATTTATTATTGTCTTGAGGTCTTCTGAAAAAAATCAGTTAGTTCGGTTAAAACCGGAACCGAACCGAAATAACCGAGAACCGAAATGCTCGGTTCCTAATTTTTTTTTGAACCGATCGGTTTCTGTTTTCTAGAAACCGAATTTCATCAATAACCGAGAGAACCGAATTGAAACCCAACACTCACCCTGATGTGTGTGTGGGTGACTCATTCGTTGGGCATGGTGAGACACAGACACTACTTCCAGTGGGTGGGTGTGTGCCCGACACCCCCTAACATTTCATGCCCCCATTAATACACTCCATTAATTAGCTACTTAATGGACCAATAACTAGTTAATGATGTTATTTTTATTCAAAATTTCTTCTCTAATAGCATCTTATATAATTAAAATTGACTTTTTTTATTATTTTCTTCATCTCTTTTATTCCTTTTATTTATTATTTTTCTATCAAACATCTAGTTCATCCTCACAGTATACTCTCTTATTAGTTTTCTAAATGTAATTAGTGTTTTCTTGTTTACTCTGCCTCTAAATTGAACGCTAATAGCATTTATATTATTTAGAATTAGTCTTCCTATTACCCTTCTTATTTTCTTTGTTCATGTTATTACTGTGATCCTTTCTTCTAGTCTAAAAATTAGATTGATCGAGTGAACGATAAAGACCTAGGGCTAATTAATTTTATTCTTTCTTTTGTATCGTAACACAACCATTTATTTGGTTGTCATTTGTATACTCTGGCTAAACCACCGCTTAGCGATCTCGGGTAGCCGTCGGGCTCTTCAGTGAAGTGCAAAGGGGTTTTTTAATTGTATAAAAGAGAAACACTAAGAAATTTTAGACAAATATTTCTACATAATAAGATTTGTTTGAGCATGTAAAAATTTCTAGCTTCACTATTGTATATATATTTTGGACGTGTATATATCTTCTCACACATGATCATTGGTTGTCGGTATGAACGGCCCCCCCTATGTCAAATCCTGGCTCCGCCGCCGGCAGCAACCAGTGTCCTGTTCGTTTGGCTGATAAGTCATGGCTGAAAGTACTGCTAACTGATTTGTTATGAGAAAAATACTGTTCGTTGGCTGAAAAAGTACGGCTTATAAGCCAAAACGAACAGGGCACAGAGTGGCATGATCTTGGCACTGCCGACGGTTTCCTGTGCGCTACCATCTCCCAGCCTGTCCTACCACAGTACCCCAGAGGCCAGAGCCACGGCCGGGCGAGCTCCTCGTCCCGTTCCCGTCCGTCCTCGGGTTCACGAGGATCGCGTTGCGCTGCCGCTGCACCGCCCCATCCCCCCCATCCTCCTCGTCCTTGGCCCACGCATCAATCAGTCACCACCACGCTCGGCCCCAGCAAGCATCCTGCGCTGCCCCCTCCCCTCGCATCATTTACGACGCCTCCCTGACACGCTACGGCCCGGTGCGTCCGTCCATGGGCTCGGCGACATCCGCACAACACGAGCACATGCCGCTCTCCAGGTGCCCGGGGGCCACGGAATGGCAGCGGCAGCCGGGCAGACGTACGGCTCGGATGAAGAGATCCCGGAAAATCATGGCTGCTCTGCTCTTCGCTCGCCTCAAGTTCAACGGTTACAGAGGTCAGTAAAAACCAGGAGCTAGTGGCTATATGCAGATCATGAGAGTCACCTCCCATGATTCCAACACGGCAGACACAAGAGACTGCGAGAGACGATCAATACAGCCTCATACTGCGAGACGATTAATACAGCCTCATAAAAAGTTGTTAGGGCCCAATCGCAGAGGATGTTTAGATGCCAAGTAAGAGAACTATAAACATGAACTAATTATAAAACTAATTGCAGAAGCCAAGAGCTAATTCACGAGCCGAATCTAATAAACCTAATTAATCCATAATTAGCACATGTTTACTACATCATCACAAGGGCTAATCATGGATTAATTAGGCTCATTAGATTAGTCTCACAAATTAGCCTAAGGGTTATGCAATTCATTTCGTCATTAGTCTTCGTTTATAATACTCCTAAATAGCATCAAGGTGCTAAAATTAGCCCCATGAGATCCAAACGCACCCTTAGACAAAAGAAAAATGAGGGGATAAAACAGCTCTGCTCTAGAGGCACATGACTTTTTACAGTTAACAACACCCTACCGAGTCGTTAATCTCCTACATCCCACAAAATGTCAGTCAACTACTCCCACTACTCCCTGCATCGGCTTCACTCTTCAGACGCCTCAAGACTCCCCCAGTCTCCCAGACCTCTTCCCTACTCCATGTTCTGCGAGATGGCCTCGCCGAACTTGAGGAACAGCTCGGCGTCTGAGGTGCTGGACGAGTTGGCGCAGGAGAGAGCGGCAGTGCCCCGCAGGCTGACGTACTCGTTGATGTAGCTTGGTACAGCTGGAGACGGCTGCGGCAGCTGGCCCAGCTGATGCGCGGACGGCTTTGGCGGCAGATCGGTGTTCGCCAGGCAGTCCAGGACGCGCACCACCTCGTGCATCGTCGGTCGGTCCGAGGGTTGCCGCTTGGTGCAAAGGAGCGCCAGCTGGAAGAGCTTCTTCACCTCGCCGAGGTCCTTGCAGGTGTCTCCGATGTCAGGGTCCACGGTATCCATGACCTCGTTGCTTGCTGTCTTCGATAGGATCTGCAATTGGAGAAAACATTGACAACGACATATGGAAAAAGTTTCTCCCAGACAAGCTCAATATATGGAAAAAGTTCCTTCCAAACAAGTAGCAGTAGCAGCAGCAGCAGCGCATGTTATGATTTTATAAATGGATCGATTCTGGAACTACAAAATGACTCCTAATTTATCACACTGTTGCACATACCTACTGTCAATTTTGAGCCATGTTTGAAACTGAGGTGACTTAAAATGTTACATCAAAGCATGGAGAGCTATGGGGCACATGATAAACCACTGACATCCTGTTAGTTCATTTTTTGCTTTCCATCTACATTATTTATGACAGGGGGACACCAACGGTAGGCTTTAGGGGACAGACACACAGCTACTTATAATGGAGCTTTCAGTCACCAAATCCAATGGATCAGCTCATAAGTCCACAGCTGGTCTACAGTGCAGATAGATCTACTCACATGCTAAGCCTAATGGTCATTGTTCAGCAATTATTGGGCACTATTGGAATCCAAAGCGATATAAGATGAAGGAAAGCGACTTCTAATTGAACAAATGCAGGAGACTGAAGATTAGTTACCAAGTGATGGAGATTGCACTCGTTGTCCACTGGCTTCTTGCCAGTCAGCAGCTCCAGCAGAACAATGCCATAGCTGTAGACATCAGACTTTTCGTTGAGACGGGAAGTGCGGGCGTACTCAGGATCAATGTAGCCAATAGTGCCCATGACATAGGTTGATGTGTGAGTTTTTGAGACACATAAGCTCTTAGCAATGCCAAAGTCTGTAAGATGGGCCTCATAATCGTTGTCAAGGAGTATATTCTTTGATTTTACATCCCGGTGAATTATTCGTGGACTGCAGTCATGGTGAAGGTAAGCAAGGCCTTGAGCTGCACCAAGAGCAATCCGTAGGCGAGTCTCCCAGTCAAGTTTTTTCTTCTTGGATGAACCTTCTGAAAGAAAATAGGTTTACATTATAAAATGGTATAGTAATTGCAGCCAAATATCCATGACCATTAAATAAGCAAGCCTTTGTCAAAACATGAACTGTCTTGAGAGGCCAACTGATGTTGTGTGACAGGTAAACAAACAAA
The DNA here is from genome assembly GCA_904845875.1 of Miscanthus lutarioriparius. Classification (NCBI taxonomy): domain Eukaryota; kingdom Viridiplantae; phylum Streptophyta; class Magnoliopsida; order Poales; family Poaceae; genus Miscanthus; species Miscanthus lutarioriparius. The sequence goes on along the minus strand of CAJGYO010000035.1, from coordinate 33,942 downwards.
CACTGTTCCGGCTGATTTGTTGTGAGTGAAAAACACTGTTCCGGCTGAAAAAACAAGCTAAAAAGTACAGATTATAAGAGAAGCGATTGAAATGAAAAGCAGCATAGTGGTGCTAGTTCCTGGTCGCTTTATAAACAGTTCTCATGATTCCTTAACCACAAAAAAAATGTCTGCATGGGTTTGGGACCTGGACTTACCATGTAAAACATCCCATAAGCTGCCACTTTCCATATAATCATAAAAGAGGAGGTTGCCAACAGGTGATAGTGAGTACCCTTGAAGGCTGACTAGATTCCGGTGCTTGATGCTACCAACAGTCTCGAGCTCAGTTTCAAATTCCTTAAGGCTGTGCGGGTAGTGGGCATACAGCTTTTTTATTGCCACTGGTTTGCAATTCTTTAGAACACATTTATAAACTGTACTTGACGCCCCGTATCCAATGATGTATTTCTCACTCAAGTTCTCAGTCATCCTCATTATATCATCGTATACATGAAGGGCCATGTTCATATGAAGGATCACCAGCTTGGGGGGAGCATTGCTCACTGCAAACAGAATGGATATCAATTAAAGGATATCAATGTTGTTCTAGCATCAACTATTAGAGACCAGTAAACTACTAAGTTGAATCCAGACAATACTATTATTTGACAAAAACTATTAGTACATCAACATTACAAGTAAGATAAGATACTAAATAAGGTGGTGGACCATCATATTATTGTAAGAGGAGATTCCAAAGTTAGTAAATGCATTACCTTGCTTGCTTACAGTGACATCTTTAAAAGCAGGTGGACGGTGTGGCCTGCAAACAGCCACTAAGATCATCAGGAGGATAACAAGTCCACCCACAGCAACACCAATTATGGCAACCTTTGAGATTGGCGCTGAATAGAAAATCCAGGAAGAAAAGATCTTGGTTTATAATGTACTCATAAAATTCAGGTCAAATAAATTGATGAATGCAGCACTCTTCTTACGTTTCTCGCGGTGGCCAGTGGAACGACACGAAGAACCAAGCCAATATCCACAGAGTCCAGGATTACCTAAAAAGCTGAAGAAATAACAAGATCGCTAAACTACTATTTCCAAGTATAAGCAAAAAGATAGTCATGATTGAATTCATGGAGCACAATACCTGTCAGGTGAAAACCGTGTGAAGTTGTTGTCAGCAGGGACAACACCAGCCAAATTATTGTATGACACATTTCTGTCCAAAGATGCAAAAGGTCAATGTTAGAAAAATACTTACTTCAAAAAAAATGTTAGAAAAATACAAAATTTTGTGCATCCTTCCAATATTCAGGTTATGAAATTACAAGATATTGAGGCTGAAGCAGTTCATCAGAGAAGACACATCGCCAGTTATATTGTTATTTTCCAGTTTTCTACAAGAGTAAATGATGATTCAGAACAAAGCTGCACTTGAAAAACTAAACTTCCAGACTAAAAAACTAGGATATAACTTACAACAACATCAGGTTTTGCAGCATTCCAAGTTCTTGAGGAATCAGGCCACCAAGGTGATTATAGGATAAATCACTAGAAACAACAGTCAAGTCATTAAAAATATAATGCAAGGAATATTCAATAAAAGGATTCACATAAATAAGGTCAAGTACTTACATCTCCATGACACTCCTCAAATTACCAAACTCCGCAGGGATAAATCCAACTAGACCATTCTTGCTCAAGTTACTAGAGAAACATGTTCAATGTCAGGATATGAAGCAGGAAACATACCAAGAAACCGTAGCCCAAAAAACTTACAGCCTCAATAGATGCTCTAGGCTGCCAATGGATGATGGAATTGGACCAGTCATCATGTTACAGGATAAGTCCCTGGTACATATATCTATGTTATATATAGCATTAGCATGAAATGGATACTCTTAATACATATGAGCTGATGAAGGCTTACAACGTGTCCAAATTGTTGATCCTTGATAGCTCAATAGGAATAGATCCACTTATGAAATTTGATGACAGATTTCTGAAGAAACAAAGGAAACGGTTGAATGTGAGTTACAAATCAATATGAGCAAAACAGCATATCAGTACAAAAAAATGGAAATGTGTTCAACTCAATTTAGCACAGCATGAGGCTCAAAATTTATTGGAACTTACAAATAGGTCATGCTTTCAAGTTTCTGCAACGAACAAGGAATGGTCCCATTTAACTTGTTGCCATAAGCATTGCTGTTAAATAAAATTAGCATGTTATATAGATACTTGCAACATTGCACATGAGCTGCAAATTTTCAGAAATAATTTGTGCTTACAAGCTATTGAGATTCACACATGAACTTAGGTTGTCAGGAATTGGTCCTTCAAGGTGGTTATTCGCAAGGTTCCTGCGATATAAGTAGAATCAGCGATGTTCATGCAATGTAGTTTTCTGGAGAACAAGAAAACACTGGTTCACGTGACAAGTAATAAGAGGGTGCCTGAAAAGTACTTACAGGTCAAACAAGCCTGTTAGCCTTCCAAGCTCTGGTGGAATTGACCCAACAAGTTGATTATCGTTCAGTTCTCTGAATTTAGATAGTTATATCAAAGATAGATTAATGGTCAACCTGAATCTTGATATCCATAACAGAAGGAATACTAAAACTTACAGGTAATGAAGTGTTGACATATTTCCTAACTCTGGTGGTATCGACCCAGTTAACCTATTACCTTGGATGTACCTATGAAGTTTTAACATGTATAAAGACAAACTTAGAAATATGTTCAGATCAAACTTTTTCTAGGGGTGAAGTGTATCAGTTCAAACTAAAATCTTGAAAATCTATGAACCAGATTTAGGGGATAAGAATTCTTACAGCTTCTCAGTATATGTCAAGTTGCCTAGTATAGATGGTATAGGACCAGATAATTGGTTGTAACTCAGATCTCTGATAGAGTAAAAGTTCCATGAATTAGCAAACATATTTCTTTCACTACCAGCAATGAGAAAGCAATGTCTCATTTGTAGATTAGTCAACTATCTAGTAACTGTAGAATTCACTGTAGGACTTACAGAACAGCGAGAGCCTGCATAAGACCAATTACTGAAGGAATTGGACCGGTGAACATGTTCCCTTGCAAGGATCTAATAAAGGGTACATGCAGCTTTGCAGGTAAGCTTATATATATTAGGCATGTAATTACATCATTTTCAGTGAAAAGAAACAGGCAAACAGCACATACAGTGTAGCCACTTGTAGGAAACCAATGTTGAATGGGATTGGTCCAGTAAAGCGGTTGTAAGACAAATCCCTACCAATATAAAATGTTAGGAAAAATGATATATATGAAAAGTTAAATCAATTATTTCAGGAGTGGCAAGAATGCATATACGTACAAGACCTGAAAACTTGTACAATTCCCAATGGTGTCTGGTATCACCCCAGTCAAGCTATTGTTCTTCACATCACTGATCAAATTAGTGGGAAGCTTAAAACCAGATTGAAACGAAAAAAAAAAAACTTGCAGCAAACTAGACAAGCAGTGTACTTACAAGTACCAAAGGCCAGTCAGCTGGCACATATCAGGAGAGAGGCTTCCTTCTAAATGATTGCCCCGCAAGCCCCTAGTAATTATAGTTACTAATTTAGCCACAAAACTTAGGAGAAATTACTTGATGTTTCAGTAACAACTTATGTGTTTGAATGCCATTTCACAAGAATATATCCAAACCATAAAGACTTAATAATGCTGCCCAGCTTTTACTGAGCAGCCAGGCCCTTAAATATATAGTAGCAATGTATGTACAGTACCAGCAGTCCAGCACTAGTACAAACTTTTTGAACCTCAAGGATGACTTACAGATATTGAAGAACCTCATTCCAGTAGATAAGCCTTGGTATCTCCCCAGTCAGTTTGTTTTGTGCCAAATCCCTGGAGTGCGCATCACATTAGAAATTCTGAACCATCCTAGTTGATCCACCTTATAAGAATCATGTAGCAGTAGTAGCTTACAAAATCTTCAAATTTGGGAGCTGTGACAATGTTGATGGGATAGCACCAATCAGCTGGTTGTTCTTCAATATCCTAGAAATCACAAACAGCACCACAAAATCTGTAAAAACTTCAAAATCCCCAAATGACGTGTATTTCTATGGATTTCAGAGGGAAGAAGCCTCACAAGTTCTCCAGGTGCTTCAGCTTTGATATAGAAAATGGTATGTCGCCATCCAGGTTGTTGAAAGAAAAGTCCCTAAAGGAAAAGGCAAAGTTTGAATAAAAGCACTACCACCACAACCACAACTAAACATGGATTACTCGAAGTTCAACTTACAGAGTCTTAAGTGATGAACAATCGCCAATCTCATCAGGGATCTGCCCGGATAGCCCATTTGACTTCAGATCGCTGAATGTGAATGCAAAGGAGACCAGTTAACACAGGTCAGGAAAGTAAAATCTAATCAACAGCAGTTGTTTGGACAAACAAGAAATCATCCGTACATGGAGACGAGGCTCTTGAGGCTGCCGACGGCTGGAGAGATCTCGCCCTCAAGGTTGAGGCCAGAGAGGTTGCTGCATTGCATTGGCGCCAACCCGCATCAGTGGCTACACATCGCAATCGTTGGGAAAGGAGCAAAGTTTAATGGACGCTCTTCTTACAGCGCAGCGACGGCGAATGTGACGTTGTCGCACAGGACGCCGCGCCAGGAGCAGTAGTCGTCGCCGGCCCAATCGTACAGTACGTTGCCGACGTTGCGGAAGGACTTCTTGATCTCCACCAGCGTCGCCCCTGGAAGATGCAGAACTAGCCGCATTAGCAGAAAAAAAAATGGAGACACAGAACAGATTACAGACTGGTAGAAATCTGAACAGACGATTCGGCAAATGGAATATCAGCAGAAAGGGAGTCGGATAAACAAGATAGTTGGATTCTCACTGTTGTTTTCAGGCAGGAAAGCAAAGGAACCGGGGAACGTCAGATTTGGAAAGCCCAAATATGACACGATAGTGAAATATGAAGTTACTTGGATTCATTCAGATAGGAAATAGGATCATACTCCAGAATAGCAAACCAAACACAGCTAAAACACACAAGAATAGAACAGACTAAACAAAAGAGACCAAGCTTCCAACACTGAAGGGACAAATAAAGAAACAAGAATGTTCTGAGCATTTGCTCCAATAAGCAGCACAAGAAGGCACATGTAAAAAAAACAAAACAGAACATGAAGAGAGAAAAAAAAGATCACATTTTGAAACATGGGCAGACTAGTTATAAAAACTCGTAGGCATGGAAGAAGAGAAGAATAGAAGATGAGATGAGAAGAGGCACAACTCACAAGGATTAGTTAAGTGTGTTACACTCAGGGTTACGGGCTTATAGGGCTATAAAAAATGGGAATGGAACACTAGCGAATCACCATGCCTCCAAAAGCGCGTACTTGCAGCGCTAATAAAATACCAATCCTAACAAACCCAACCCCCTGAATCTTTGCTCCCCAGTAGGCAACCAGAGGGCTCCTCCCAGAGAAGAAAGAAATAAAGAGAAATGGATATAGAAAAAAGAAACAGATCACCAACCATCGTCGGCGACGGCGACGGCGACGAGGAGGAGGGCGACGAGAGCACGGGCGGCCGTCGTCGTCATGGCCACTGAGCTGCGGACAGGCATCGGGGGAGTGACATTACAGGGAGAGGACAGCGACGATGGAGCGCGAAGCGTGCTGCAGCGAGCCTGCCTCCTCTGCCTGCCTGCCTTAATGGGGCGGAGCTCTTGGTTGGTTTCGTGGGTTCTCGCGCTCCATAATTATCAGCTTTTTAATAGCATGAGCTGATTTATAAGCCACGTACGGTAAACAAGAAAAAAGAGCGTAGAGAGTGGTTTCATATGATGAGAGAGATGGGGAGAAGGACAATGAGCGTCTGAAAGGTCACATCAATGATCTACAGTGCTTTTCTCTCTCTATCTGGTTGGCCTAGGGCAGTAGAACTCAGAGTAACAGATTGAGGAGCATGGCCCAGCTGACATGTAGGGCCTACGGGTTTGGATTGGGTTAATGCTTAGCTGTGAGTCTGCAGGGGGCAACTGCAGCGGCAGGTGGACCACCACACTTCTGTATTTTCGATACACTGTGTTTAACCTTCCCTGATAGGTAAGGGTAAGGGTAACGGTAGGGCTAGTTTCATCAGAATCTCGACCTGCTTTTTTTTTGCAATTCAAGTTTTAGCCCGTTCGTTTTATCGTATTTGGTTTATAAGACATGCCTTATCAGCCAACGGATAGTATTTTTCTCTTACACCAAATCAGCCAATAAGACTCTTCTTTTGATGCAGCTTATAAGTCAAACCAAATTAAAACAAACAGAGCATTTATCAAATAAGCTAAAGCCAGACAAAATGTTACTATAAATTTGACAAGCCAAATATAAGAGATTTTAAGTTTTGATAGCAAATCAAATAAATGCGAAAATCATGACCAGCCAAAATTTTGGCTTGGCATACTTTAGAGCGAACTAAGCAGACCCTTTACATCGAGTAAGTTTCTCATACATCCTATAACGAGTGTCATTCTTATTTTTTCGGAAAATTAAATTAAATATTTTTAAATTTGATCAATTATATATATAATATTAATATTTATGATACATCATCATCAGATGAATCACTGGATATATTTTCATAATAAACATATTTAGATATATAAATATTGCTAATATTTTCTAGATACCTGAAACTTAAAAAATGACTAACACGAACCCCATATACGATATTCTTTCTGGATAGAGGGAGTAATGATTTTGAAAAAAATAATAATATAGAATTTGGTTAGCTACAATATTCAATTTTTTTCATTGTGTCGTCATAAAAAATATACTATACAAACTCTATGGTCATTTTGATATTATTATAAGCATTAGCATATTATTACAATTGGGTCATATTGACAAATAGATATGTTTACCATACTAGGCGACTTCTTGCGTTTGAAATTTCACATGGTAAATAAATATTGCAAATGAAAATAGCGGCCATGCTTTCATCGTAGTTGGCCGCGCTTTCTTCGTAGTTGGCCGCACGAGATGAAAGAGATGAAACAATCAACCTTAGTGCGAATTTCATCACCTTCCCAAGGCCTTGGAAATAATGCTAACAAGTGTGATAGAATCGTCCAAAATAACACATCTTTGGAGGCGTTAAGTCTTCCACCGTGACGCTAAGCACCACAAAAGTAAGCTACATCGGACGGATTCCGCCGAGCACACTCAAAAAAGAACTCGAATAATCAACGTTTTTCCTCCGGGATCCAATAATGAGAACGAGTTTACAATACTTAGTCTATTTCATACAACAAGAGTTCTTAGAAATACATTATTACAATACAAAGTTCAGAGCGCGAATTTAAACAATGGAATTACAATAAATATCTAACGATAAGATACAAGGATCCGTCATGTCCACCAAAAGAATCCTCCACACAACAAACTACTCCTCAAGTCGCACTTACGCAAGCAGGAGTAAATAAACCATGAGTCCACAATGTACTCATAAGACTTACCCCGACTAGTGTGAATACTTTCCCGACTCTCTAAAGGATATGATAAGTTTTATGGTTTGATAGATTTTCTTTTTGCAAAAACGATACTAGTAGTGAATCCTTATGCATGTGTTTTATTAGCAGTCATGATTAGTTCATTAGCTAATCATTCTATGTAAGCACATGTTCTACTTTCAAGCAAGAGTTGAGCAATCAGATCTATTTCATGATCTTTCATCTTCCAGTTCTTACTACGGTGCTAGATCGTAGACAAGTCATACCAGATTATTCGGTGATTCGTGAATCAATGTGCCCAGTTGGGTACCCTGAAACACACACCCCGCTTGTACCCTAGGCACAAGCAGGACCAACCCATCACTCTCATGTCAAGGGGTCTAGGTTCCCGTCTAAACTTGAACTCCAAGCCCCTACACCTGAGTTCCGGACCCAGTGTGGTGCTTAGACCTTCACCATCCCCACCTCCAATCCATCAATTCAGAAAGAGCCGGAACCCACGACAAGAGAGCAACGAGCCTTCTCTGCTCCCATAAATAAGTATGTGCTCGGAATAATAAGTCTGTGATCTTACTAGAATCTAATGCAACGGCCGGTCCTTAACCGACACGGACAGAAAAACAGTGTAACCAAGCTATGTCCCGTTGGCCGTGGGACACAACCTCTTACACCTACCAATACACATACCATATCCCTGCTCGGTCTCCATTTCTTTTCACCATTTTATCATGAGAGTGATAATAATCACCTATTGTAAGTAATGGCAGGTTACTCACGCTACCGAAAAACCTAAGCATAGCAGCTACTCGATCTAAGCTAGTAGGACTCATAGGTAGATATATCTATGCATGTAGTTTCAATATAAATCATGTAACGTAATTGCACATCAAATATATATTTCCAGTGATTAGTGAAAATAAGGGCTATTCACCTAGGCTTGCCTTGGGCAGGCGCGGTGTCAGCTCAGTTAGTCCGTGGCGGCTCCGGGACCTCCTCCGGCATGAGGACCTCCTCCTCGTACTCTTTAATCACCTCTTCGTACTCCTGCTCGCCCTCAGTCACGAACTCCACCAACTCGTTTTCTACATACATGCAATGACGATGCAACGCTCAATATTAAGGCAACAATAGTTCTTAAAATAAGAATACATCTACTAAGCCACTAAGCTAGCTCTAATGACCAAGATACCGAGCTAATCATCATTCCCATCAAACCAGCAGGGCTTCACCTACAAGTGCTACTTAGCAACTAAAATATATTCTTACTCTTATTAACGATTCCCTATATACTACAACAAGGAATACTTAACTACCATATTTCTCAACCGATTCTAAGGCTACAAAAATTACAGTAAACACATAATAATACAATGAATCTCATCAAAAATTTTATGGTCAAAGCAATTACCAGCCACCACAAAAATTCCTATAAATACTAACCTAAATAATACTAAACACTCACAAATGATTTAATAGCCGCTGGTGTCAACAAATATATATGAACTAAATATACTAACAGATAGAGCATAATTTTAGAAACCTAACAAAATTAGTTTCATAATTTTTGGACACCTATGCAAATTGATATTAATTTTCAAAGTTTAGCTCAAAAATTAAAATATAAAGCTATTTGTAATTCCTTAAGAAAAAGGAAAACAAATTCCATCCACGGCCCACCACCGCACGGCCCACACGGACGTGGCCCAACACGAGGCGGCCCACAATGGGGAGGCCCATGCGCGCGACACATATGCAAAAACGCCCCTAAACTCAGGTCAAATTAACCCGCAGTCCTTGTCACTATTCCTAGAGAGAGCAACTATGCAATGAAACCTTCGGAAACTCGCTCCTTTACAACGGCGTGGTCCTCGGCCACCCGCGCGCGTGCCGGCACGACGATGATGGCATTGGATGGTCACGTCGGCCAGCTGGGACCCACGCTGGCTCCACTAACGAGCCAACCCCCATCTACAACCCTAGCGTCTACACTGGCCTAGGTTACTAGAGCGGTGGAGTTCACGAAAGTGGTGACCACGGCGTGCGCCCATGCGTGACAGTGGCGCGGCCATGCCGGCCACCCTAACCCACCGCGGGGTAAACTAGCTAGCGTTATAGCATCACTATCTTACCCTGGTTGCGGCTGCGGTGGTGGTTTGGCCGGAGGTTCCCTGAACAGGGTTGGCCACGTGCGGGGTGGTGGGATGTGGTGGCGCTCTAAGATGGCGCTGCCACGTCGCTGGCTACTGGCGAGTAGTAGTAGAGGTGCAAGTGAGGTGCGTGGGGTGAAGTGGTGGTGGAGACGAGTTCGTGGTGTAGATCGATCGATTGAGGGGTGGAGCGGTGGGTGGTTGCCCTTGGCCACGGCGGGTCCCGCCCTTAATATGGCACGCAGTGAGGGAAACTCCAAATTGGAGTTTGTCGTGGCTCGATTCAAAGCGGGGTGGGGGGCGGTTGGCATGCGCGGACATCAATGCGCATACACGGGCACGCGAAATTGAAGGCAAGTGCCTACGCCTTGGCTCACCGTGGTCATGATGTGACGGCGGAAACAGAGGTGGGCAGGGAAGAATGAGAGGACGGGAGGTGATGAGGACGCGGTTGGTAGCTGGCGAGTGCACCTTGGCGCGATGCGGCTGGCGCAACCTGGACGGCCCACACCCAGCACTAGTCGACGGCACACGCTCGAGGTCGACGTGTCCCATGCGCCATAGTGCCATAAATGGCATGGCGACGGCGGTCCGGGCCTGCGTGCACAGCGCCCAGGCGGACCAGTGGCGCAGCGTGGTGCAGTGGCAGGTGAGAGCGAGACGGTGACACGACGGCAACGCTAGCGTCGTGGCGTGCGGTGGGAGCAGCGCGTGGGGTAGGTGGCCACGGCGCTCGGTTGTGTGAGCAGCAGCAACGTGACAACGGCAGCAGGCGGTGGGGCAGCGCGATGGGATGAGTCGGGCAGCCATGGCTCCACGCGGCGGCAGCCCGAGGCGGTCAGTGGTGCGGCTAGAGCAGCAGCACGTCAGCGGAATGAGACTCCACGTGGCAGGGCGGCAACTGCGGCTAGGACGCTGGGCCCATGTGGCAGCAGCACCGCGTAGCCAGGGCGACTTGCCTGTGGTGGACAGCCGAGCGCGCTAACGCGCACGGGCGTAGAATGCCTGACGTGGCAGAACCGCCTAATCTAATGCCTCCCATAAGTACTTGTCTTCCATTAGACACTAAGTATTCAAGAAAAACCACTAAATTACATAGTTATGTCGAGCACACCCCAAGGATGAACCCGAAAATCTATATTTTTCCATCAGGGTCACAAATGAGAGAATAATGCTTACAACATTCTTAAATCATTTCTTACATTACTTTTCATACAACATCAGAGTATAATATTTATTATTTATAATAGCGGAATATGATCATGATATCAAAGTTATGAACAATTTAATTTAATAGCGGAATATAAACAAGTGAACAGAGTTACTACGGAAATAAACATCTATTTATGACATGATGAAACATTTATAAATAAACTATGACAACAGATTATAAAACTTTCATTTATAAAAATATTTAGTAAGAGTTATAAATAAAGACTATGATCGTAGCGTAAAGAAATTCTCTCTGAGCCCACTAGGAGGAATCCACACACAAAAGTCAGCTCTAGCATCTACCTGTCACATGCAACAGGGGGGAATAAAACCCTGAGTACTCAATTGTACGCAGCAAGACTTACCCGACAGGAGGAAAGAAAAGACTCTAAGGATATACAAGGCTTTCTGGCTTCTAGGTTTATTGTATCTGTAGCAGCATTACTAAACGTGCGTCCTTATATTCAATTTTATTAGCAGTCATCATTAGTTCATTAACCAACCATTCTATGTAAGCACATGTACTACTTTCAAGCAGGTGGTAAGCAATCAGAATCATTTTTCCATCTTTCATCTTCCAGTTCTTACTACGTTGCTAGACTGTAGACAAGTCGTATCAGATCACCTGGTGATTCGTGAATCAATGTGCATAGCTGGGTACCCCGAAACACACGCCCCGCTTATATCCCAGGCACAAGCAGGATCAACCCACCACCCTCCTGTCACGGGGTCCAGGTTCCCGTCCAAACTTGGACTTCAAGTCCCCGCTCCTCAGTCTTGGACTCAGTGCGGTGCTTAGACCTCCACCATCCCCACCTCCAATCAGTCGGTCCGAAAAGAGCCAGAACCCACAACAAGAGAGCAATGAGTCTTCCCGTGCCCATACACAAGTATGTGTTCAGGATAATAAGTCTATGACCTGCCTAGAACCCAATGCAACGACTGGTCCTTAATCGACACAGGCGGAACAAATGCAATCCGAGCCTCGCTCGAATGCCAAACCAAGTCCAGATCCAAAGTACTATTCCGTCCGGTCTCCGATTATCATTCATATATATATATATATGTATATATATATATTCCAGGTGATAATAATATAGTAACAACAATAATATATTTTCTATCTCTCGTGAGTAACAGGCAATCACTCAACTTCTATCGCGGTCCTGTAGCATAGCAATCTACACGATCCTGTCATGCTAGCAAGACTCATAGAATATATATATATATATGTTAGTGGGTTTCATTCAACTCCTTAAAACTTAATTCATAAACATAAATTAAAGTACAAAATAATATGGGTTATGCAATCGGCTTTCTCGGGTAACATATAACCAAAAGTTAGTATTCCATCTTGGTGACACGATCTCCAAAAGTACCATCTCACCAGCAACCCCCGATGACTCCGTGATCCATTATCGTCCCTATTTTGGTATGCAATGCGATGCAGAGATGATGCAACAATTAATTAACAAGGTAACAACAACTCTTGACACAGAGTACATACTATGAACTAACAAGCTAGCTCTAATGACTAACGTATTAATCTACGTATCAACATCGTCGAGAAAGATATCATTTCCAAACAAGTGTTTTAGTTATACAATTCCAAGGTGTTTCTTTATTCCATTCTTTATTCGAAATATGACATCATTATCTATCTAGCAGACTAACTATTCTAGAGCTACCAAAAATTACAGTGAACACCTGATAACACTTCTAACCTACTGCAAAAATTTTAGAGCTAACAATATCACCGATTTATCACGAGAATTCCTATAAGTTTATGTCTGAACAATATTAAGCATGTTAAAATAATTAGAGCAACCCTAAAAACATACAAAACCTATGCGAACAAAATACACTATTAGATAGATCATGATTTTAGAAACTTAACAAAATTGGTCTGATATTTTTGTGATTTTTCTACATTTTTTGGTGGATTTATGAAGTTTCTACAAATAAGAAAAAGGAAAATACAATAACTCCAGACACAGGCTACGCGGCCAGCCTATAGCCACGGCGGTCCACGTGGATGTGCGGCCTAGGCGCACAGCGCGCACACGCGGCCTAGGCGCAGGGGGCACAAGGCCGGCCCAAGAAGGGCGCGCGGCCGGCGGCCTAGCAAGCCAACCCACGTGCGGCGCAGTAACGGGCGCGGGCGTCCTAGTGCGTGTAGGCCGGCCCATGATGGGAAGCCTAGCGGCAGCGGCACCAATTTGCGCCGAGGCCCCTGTACTATCCCTGAATTAACTAAGCCCTTACTTATAAATTTATGAGTCTAGCATTTTTGTAAAGTGAACACGGTAAAGAGTTCTATTTGCGTTTGAGTCCCTTTTCTACCTTGAAACAGAGTAGCACAGGGGAGGTAGTGCGTCGACCGATGGGGCGGCTCGCCAGAGTCGGTGCTGTCGCGAGGGCCACGTCAGCCTCGCACGTGCTCCCGATAGGACGTGGCTCGGTTGGAGGTGGCCTGCGGTGGCGGCTTGGCCGGCCACAGTCGGAAGTGGCCCAGCCACGCACGCGGTGGCCGCGGTGAGCGGTTACACGATGGCAGCGGCGCAATTAGCGGCTCCTGGCCGACGGAGACGGCGGGGCGATGCGTGGGGGCGTCAGCGGCAACGGCTCGATTGGGCGTGGCCGGTGGAGCACCCGCCATGCGCGCAGCGGTGGTGCATGACTTCTGGCGTGGTTCGGCGTTGCTTTCGTCGCACTGGCGGCCATGGCGCGATGACGGCAATGGCGTCAGGATCGGAAGCGCCTTCGCCGCGTCGCGGTGGTCGGTCGATGGCGTGGTCGTGGTGCTTGCTTCTGGCCGGCCGACCGCGTGCATGCAATGGCGAGTAGAGGCCGCGGTACACGTTGGTTCCCGGCGCGGACGATGATGGGAGGGGCGGCCTGGTCAGTAGCGACCGTGTGGCGCGTAGCTGTGGCTGGCCGGTAGTGCGAGGACGCGTGACGCGGGGAGGAAGAGGAGGGGGCACCGATGCTACACACGGAGGAGCGGGGGAGGTCGCCATGGGAGGAGCAGCAGGGAGCGGCACAAGACAACGTGGGCTCCAGGCTTCGCGAGGGAGGGGCCGGGCGCGGGGCGGGCGGGAGGCAGCGACACGCGACGACCTTGTGCCAGCGTGGCACTGTGGACAAGGCTGGGAGGGTGGGAAGAACAGCGCTAGAGGGAGAGCGAGGAGCCACGTGCGGGCTTGCCACCAACTTCAAGCACGAGGAGGGGGCGAGGCGGGGCGGCGCGTGCGCGGCCGGCAGAGGTGCGCTGTGTGCACATAGGAAAAGGAGTGGACACGGCGTGGGCTAGAGCAGAGCCATGTGGTCCCTTTCTGACGCCCCTACGCAGTGGACCTATTCAAGATGTGGGCTCCGCTGCATTAACAAAACCTCTTCTCCACTAGATGACCAAGACCATTAAGACAATGAGACGCAAGAGCAGGCCAGAGCAGGCGAGGTGCCAACAGCCGGGGGGTAGTGAAGCATCTGCAGCGATTACTGCGACAATCGAGACAACATGGCAAGGACGTGGGTAGCAACTTTCGGTGAGTAGGTGGGATGAACGGCTAAAGAAATGCCACGTCGACCAGGCGGTGGCCGCGAACGCAAGCCGAAAGACGGAAAACGGTGCCATGCACGCTATTTAAAGCATACCAAAAACCGCTTAAAAACTCGACTAAGGCTCAACCAACTACACGAACCTAAAGTCCACACCACCGGCTACCCAGCGAAGCAATTGTCCAGACTAAAGAGTGACTAAAGAGGGAGAGAGGAGGATGCCAAGGTGAGCCCATCACCGAAATGCTGGTTCACGATCCGAGAGCCAAAGGCATGCTTCCAACGTATTCTAGCGAAGTTTGGCCAATTTTAAAGTGGGTATCGTAACCCTTAACGCAACTGCGATCTGCACTACGTCCTAGTGTACACCTAAATGCAATCGATCGTGCGAAAACATGGATGTAGTGCTTAACCATTTTTATTGGAAATCAAATGTCAAATTGGCATTGTCGTTAGGTTTCTAGACTTAAATCGTTTAGTTCTAGAAGATGAAATTATATTCCACTTCCAATTCTTGAGCTATCAAAAATACCATGGAACAACATTTATTCACCAAATCAACAGTTGCATTTTCATCTACTAAACTTGCACTTCAAATTTTATTTAAGTACCAATTACAAGTTATATTTTATTTTTGTTTATAAAAATTGCTTCTCGTGCCAAATAATTAAAACTACTTTTCCTATTTTCTTATTGAGATTCCGTTACCACATTTAAGTAACTGGCTCACTATATTTATAGATCTATTTCTCCGGTTGAAATCTCGTGGCTTAGCAAGCTCGTAACACCAAGGGTGTTACACCCGACACGGTGGCATCGTGCCACCGGTGCTGGTGACCTCGCTCATCCAGGAAAACAGCCCGAGAACACGCCAAGAAATGATTTTACAAGCGCTCGAGAAACCTAAACCGTTGATCCAATTTCCGAGCCACCTTTGCTATACCTTAGATGGTATATTAGGCTACAAAAACAAGCCCAAATACAACACCACTGCTTAACCCAATCTCACACAATAAATTGCCAAACATAGCAGTGTCTAACTATCGGCAGACTTGAAAATTTCTTAGTGTTACAGCTGAATTTGATTTCCAATTGCGATCTCTAAGCTAGTGGAAATATTAGCTAGCAATATCATTTTTCAACGGCGAGTATTTCATTGTCATATACAAAGTTTGCACTTCAAAACTTATTTAAGTATCACATACATATTCTATAGCATTTTTGCTTAATAAAAATTGGTTTTAAACCCTAAGTGATATAACATGACTATTAAATTAACTTTTGTTTCGCACTTTCGTTGATCGTTTTGAGTTACAGAAATTGATCTACACTTTTTATTACAAGCATTAACACATAAACATGATGTTCATAACATGTTTTAGTAAATAATTTACAGTGTAACACTTAGGGTGTTACAACAAGTTTCATCACTACTTTTGCTGAGCTATCACCCTGCTTAATGCCTTTAAAACTTTATTTTCAAAACATTATCATTGAGACGGATCTAAACGGTAAACGTAGGAGTTTGGAATCCACTCGGTGAAAAATCATGTAATTATTGTTTTCATAGTTCAATCAAATACTGTCTAACTGTCGGCAGACTTGAAAATTTTTAAGTGTTAGAGCTGAATTTGATTTCCAATTGCGATCTCTAAGATAGTCGAAATATCAGCTAGCAATATCATTTTTCGACCGCGAGTATTTCATTGTCATATACAAAGTTTGCACTTCAAACCTTATTTAAGTATCACATACATATTCTATAGCATTTTTGCTTAATAAAAATTGGTTTTAAACCGTAAGTGATATAACATGACTATTGAATTAATTTTCGTTTCGCACTTCCGTTGATCGTTTTGAGTTATGTAAATTGATCTGCACTCTTTATTACATGCATTAACACATAAACATGGTGCTCATGACATGTTTTAGTAAATAATTTACAGTGAATACCGAGGGTGTTACAACAAGTTTCATCACTACTTTTGCTGAGCTATCACCCTGCTTAATGCCTTTAAAACTTTATTTTCAAAACATTATCATTGAGACGGATCTAAACAGTAAACGTAGGAGTTTGGAATCCACTCGCTGAAAAACCATGTAATTATTGTTTTCATAGTTCAATCAAATACTGTCTAACTGTCGGCAGACTTGAAAATTTTTAAGTGTTAGAGCTGAATTTGAATTCCAATTGCCATCTCTAAGCTAGTCAAAATATCAGCTAGCAATATCATTTTTCGACCGTGAGTCTTTCATTGTCATATACAAAGTTTGCACTTCAAACCTTATTTAAGTATCACATATATATTCTATAGTATTTTTGCTTAATTAAAATTAGTTTTAAACCCTAAGTGATATAACATGACTACGTTTCGCACTTTCGTTGATCGTTTTGAGTTACGGAAATTGATCTACACTCTTTATTACATGCATTAACACATAAACATAGTGCTCATGACATGTTTTAGTAAATAATTTACTGATGTAACACCGAGGTGTTACAACAAGTTTCATCACTACTTTTGCTTAGCTATCACCTGGTTAATGCATTTAAAACTTTATTTTCAAAACATTATCATTGAGACGGATCTAAACAGTACGCGGAGTTTGGAATCCACTCGGTCAAAAACCATGTAATTATTGTTTTTATAGTTCAATCGAATACAATAAAATAAACTAGATAATGAGTAAGTATTATTAGATTAGTTAAATAATATATTTTTATACTAGTTATTTATAGACATAAATATTGTACTATTTGCATAGATTCAACAAAACTAAACAAATTAACTTGTTCTATATCTAGAATTACATTCTTTGTGATGAGAGAGTACACTGTATAGTAACTTCACACAAATTATTTTATTTTCACATGAAAAATAAAAAAATAGTATTCTAAAGGGGATAAGTAGGTATATACTGACCTTTTAACTAAAGATAATAAAAGTTTCCAACTACTACGACCGACAAGAGGTCGGAGATGGCAAAAACCCGTTTGATAAGGAAGAAGCCAAATCCCAACCATTCCGTTCAACTTTAACTGAAACTCTTTGAATATGGTGTTTGCTTGCATGGATAGGAGGTTAAGAACATATTTTAGGGCATGTTTAGATCTACTAGTTCTAATAGTTAGAAACCAAAATTAGTACAAGTGGATCTAAATAGACCTACTAATAGACTAACTAACTATTAGATAGAGGGTTTCTAATTATTACATGCCAACCATCTATTAGCAACATATGAGCAAGTTAAAAGTTAGCAGCTATTAGCTATGTAATTATTAGAGTTTGTTTGGATCCATTAACAGTTAATAGTTAGCTAACTATAGCTCCTAGCTAAAATGAGCTAACTAACAGTTAGATGTTATTAGCCGCGTTGGTCTAACTAGTGAGATAGTAGTTTGATAGATATCCAACTAGCAATTAGCTAATTTATTAGATGTACATGTTTGGATGCAACTAGCTATTTGTTAGCGGCTAACTATTAGCTCTATGAATATAAACAAATCCTTAATATTAATGGATCTAAACAAGATTTTATAGATGTCATCAACTCATTTGTGGGAGAATAACTCTATATAGTGCGTGCAAAATATAGAAAAGCTGCTGAAGAATAAAAAAGTATAAAAAGTGTTTTTTATTCAAATGACTCTTCAAATGAATCATTTCAGACAGTGAGTTCAAATGATGATTGAAAGTAAAAAAAAACATTCAGCCGCCATCTCTATATCTATGTAAGCGTCTTTCTACACTATGTTTTATAAAAAAGTACGTAATGGTCGTCAAGTATGTTGTCATAAAGAAGCACACTGAGGCCCTCTCTGGAGTACAGGAAAGCAGGAACATAGGCAATTGCACATGATTGAAAGTAAAAAAAACATACAGCCGCCATCTCTATATCTATGTAAGCGTCTTTCTGCACTATATTTTATAAAAAAGTACATAATGGTCGTCAAGTATGTTGTTATAAAGAAACATATTGAGGCCCTCTTTGGAGCACAGGAAAGCAGGAACATAGGAATTGCACAGGAATGCTATTGAAAATAGAGGATTAAAAACACATGAATTTGAAAGGAATAATCATTTGTTGGATGGACTGAAGAAAAAACATAGGGCTCAATTGATGAAACTTAGGGCTCATTTGGTAGGAATTCAGATTTTTATAAAAGCATTCTAGATCTATATTCTTTTAAAAAACGTTTCAAATGGTGAATCATATCACCAAACCATTTGGCTACATAATTAGAATTACTACGAAACCATGTTTTCACCGACTCACATTTATAGGTAGAAAAGTAAGAATCATTTGAAACCATTTCGAGCAGTAAGAATCATTTGAAACCGTTTCGAGCAGAAACATTTCACCTGCGTGTTGGTTGGTGTACGGTTTCCGCTAATTCTCGAAGAAACCGGAACCGATTATATGTGCCGAATGAACGCACCATTAGAAGTGACATGCTGTGATCTTTAACCGTGCTGTGGGTGTGCGTCCGCGATCATGAGTGCTTGCCTAGGACACAGGCGACCGACATGTGGGGGCAAATGTTACTATACCCCACACGTCAGCGCTGCATGATTGAGCCCAACACGAAACGTGATCACGTGATGTTTATCAGGATTCTGCAGGAAATGTCAGGGCATTGCTTTCCCCTCTCTATCTCTAGCTTTTGCCTCCTTTTTTTCTCATGCCCTTTAGATTTATCCGTTCATTCTCCTCTTTTACCCCTGCTTAAAACAAGGATCATCCTCCAAAACCAAAACCCTCCGAGCAAACCGGGCGCAGACACCACTGCACCGAATGCTGCGACAGTTGACAAGAGCATCGGATCGGCAGGCAGCAGGCTGGAGATACTGTGATGAAGGCCGAATTTTTTATTTTTCAGCTTTTTCAAAAAAAATATTCACAAATAAATCTTTGGTGGGTTGATTTTCGTTTATGGACCCACGACTTGGCGTCATAGCTTTTGGGCGCCGAGGAATACGCTGCCTCGCCGCCATGACCAATGGCGCGAGGTCTTGGCGAGGCGTCGGACGTGATGGTGGTGACCAGCGCCGACGTGGACAAGGCCTCGACGCCAGAGTAGATCTTGATGCCGAAATTGTTACCCTATAGATTTTGTCGTTTGAAATGAAACAAGTATAATAATTCTAAGGAACATGCAACAACGTCATTGTGGTTTCAAATTTGGTTTAGAACGCCGCGACGACTTAGCTCAAAGGCCTATGTTTGAACCCAACGCTAAATTTTTTGCTACATTTTATAAGCAATACAACCAGAAAAATTATTTCGATAAACATGCAAACTGAGGTCCGGAGTTTATATATCCGAGCAGCTGGCGGTCTACACCAAGAACTACTCGTGCGAACTGGGGTCCGGAGGCTACGGCGTGGTCTACAAGGGTGAGCTGCCGAACGGCCTGCTGGTGGCCGCGAAGGTCCTGAAGGTGTCTATGAACAAGAAAGTGCAGGAGGCGTTCATGGCGGAGATCGGCACCATCGGACGTACCTACCACGTGCACCTCGTGCGGCTCTATGGTTTCTGCTTCGACGCGAACACGAAGGCGCTGGTGTACGAGTTCTTGGAGAATGGCTCACTCGAGAAGTACCTTTACGGCGACGAGGGCAGCACAAGCACAAGGTTGGAATGGGGGACGCTGCACAGCATCGCCGTCGGCACGGCGAAGGGGATCAGGTACCTGCACGAGGAGTGCCAACAGCGGATCGTGCACTACGACATCAAGCCGGCGAACATTCTTCTCACGGCTGACTACACCCCGAAGGTGGCCGATTTCGGGCAGCGCGAGAACACGCACATGTCGCTGACCGGCGGCGGCCGCGGGACGCCCGGGTACGCGGCGCCGGAGCTGTGGATGGCGCTGCCGGCGTCGGAGAAGTGCGACGTGTACAGCTTCGGGATGGTGCTGTTCGAGATCCTGAGGCGGCGCCGGAACTACGATCCCGGCCACGGCGAAAGCAAGGAGTGGTCCCCGAGGTGGGCGTGGGAGAAGTACGAGCAGGGGGAGATCGAGGACGTCGTGTCCGCCAGCCGCACGAGTAGTTCTTATGAGGGGGATCATTACAGGTTGCTCGAAACAATTTTTCTTATTCCATTGCTTATGGGCCTGTTCGCTGGTTAGTTTCTGGGCCGATCTGGTTTGTTGTGACAGGAGAATACTGTTGGATGACTGATTTGGGCTGGCTGAAATTAACCAGCGAACAGGCTCTATAAAAACGTAGCAAAAGAAGATTCAACTCTGGGGTTTGAACCAAGGCCTTTGAGCTAAGTCGCGCACGTCCTAAACAGTTGAACCGCAATGGCGTTGTTGCATGTTCTTCGCAACAATTATACTTGTTTCATTTCAAACGCCAAGATCTACAGGATAATAGCTCGGCGCCGAGATCTACAAATACGAGCATGGTGCCAAGATCTATGACGATGTGGCCTTGTCCACGTCGGTGCCAAGTCACCGCCACGTCCGACGCCGCCAAGACCTCGGTGCCATTGGCCATGACGCCGAGACGTGTTTCCTCGACGCTAAAAGCCATAGCACCGAGGTTAGGGTCTATAAACAAAAATTAAACCACCAGGGATCTATTTGTGAATATTTTTTTAAAAAAAGGCTGAAAAATAAAAAATTCGGTGATGAAACCTGCGATGCGGAGACCTAAGAGGTGGTAAATAAAAGGATGTCTTTGGCGCCTGATGGAAAGCGAGAGGGTAGCCGGGATGTCTTTGACGCGGTGGATCGCCAGCAGCGAGGAGGTGGTGGCGTTTCGCCAGATGGCGATGCGCGCTTCGACGCGTGATGGTGTCGCTTCTTTGGGAATGGAGCCGGAAGTGGGGCCGATGAAGCTCGCTCTGGGACATGTGGCCATGGACCATGCCCCATGGCTCCCTCCTCGTCTCCTCGCTGGCATCGTGACGTCCATCGTAGTCCCAAAACGGTCTATCATGTTTGCTTGATCGTATCAGCCATGCTTATCAGCCATAATACAGTGTTTTTTTCTCACAACAAAACAGCATCAGCCAGTTTATAAGCCACAGAAATGATCAAACGAACAGGGTGTCAGAGATGGTTGGGTAGTGTTCATCGGTTCGTCCTCGCAGGAAACTGCTCCGCTCGCCTTTCCACCATAGACGGCTTCCGAGAACGGCCGTTATTAGTGTGGTGTCGGTGTTTCGAACAAGCACCGGCTAGTAAATTTATAATTGATGCGCGTTAGGCCTGGATGGTGTGCTAAATGACACAAGGTTTATACTGATTCGGACTGAATGTCCCTACGTCCAGTCTGTTGCTGCTCGTGTTATTAGCACCGAAAAAGGTTCGTAGTAGGGGGCACAAACGGTCGAGAGAGGGACTGGTCCCAGGTCTCTGATGGAGGGGTCGAAAGGATGCCAAGAGCCTGGTGGCGGCCTAGCTGTGTGCGTGATGTGTCGAACCGAGCTCTCTATGAGTTCGTCTGTGTGTGAGTTGTCCGTCAAAAGTTGGTCCCTCTAGTGGGGAGCCCTGCCCTCCCTTTTATAGACCAAGGGGGGGGGGCAGGGGTTACAGACGGGAGAAAGAGGAAAATACCTAGAGTATAGAAGGTCCTTCGAAGGATCCGAGTCTTCCTTTTTTCCCGCGCCTGCCCTGCATAACATGGCAGACCGTTTCAGGAGTGGCGTGGTTGTTGATCTTCGTAGGCCATGCCCTGGCCTCATTCAGCAAGTGGGTGCGTCCCGTCCTGCCCCCGCGGGCGACGTGTTGGACAGGGTTGTCGATCTCCGACCCCGTGGGGAGCGGATGGCGCAGTGACTGCTCGTTTGCCACTATAGAGGACGGGAGTCCCTCCTTGGAACGTAGTGGTTGTCGTATGTCCGTGTCGGGTTCTCCGCCCGGAGGCTGAAGGCGGCGCCTACAACTCTATAGGGCGAATAGCACGCGCCTGCAACACTATTTAGGCTCTGCCACACCTGGAAGGGTCTAAGCGCCTGTCCCGTCACGCCCTGACGGTACTTTCCTGCAGGGGCGCAGGGTGTGGTCCTCGATGCCGTGGTTGATTCGAACGTCTTGTCTTACCCTGTGCCTATCATTATGAGAGAGCGGGGTGCGGTTGTTTAGACGAGGCGGAGCCAGCCTTTGGACATCGAGCGAGGCGAGGTCCGTCCTCGGACGTCGGGCGAGGCGGAGCCTAGCTTTTATCCGGTGGGCGAGGCCGAGCCCAGCCCTCGGGGGTCGGGCGAGGCGGAGTCTAGCCTCAGCCCTCGGGCGAGGCGGAGCCGTCCTCCAGCCGTCGGGTGAGGCGGAGCTGGCCCATGGGCGTCGGGCGAGGCGGAACCAAACTCCTATCGTTCGGGCAAGAAGCACAGTAGTGCTCTTGTCCGTTCAGGAGTTTTTAACGTTCGATAGTTATTAGTTCCATCCCCTTGGGTACCCTGGTATTAGGTCCCCGACACGTGGGCACTGGGCAGTGGGCATCAGGGGATCGAGCATGTCAGGTCACGACGGCCAAGATTAAGAGAAGCGTAGGTTTTCTGAGGAACCAGGGCCTACATGGCCAATTGGCCACCTGGACCAAGAAGTTCAGTGAGACCATTAGCAGTATTCTTAATCTCTCTCATTCAATGCTGTTGTGGTCTCGGTCACCATTAGCAGCGGAGTGGAGGAGCTGCCAGGGTTAAGGATCAGTATAGGGTTGCGAGCTGGAGGGGCGAAGAGTCCTTGGCTTTAGCGGCGGAGTGGCCTGCTGCCTGCTACCTGCTGGAGACAAAGGGTGTATATTTGGTTGGTGATTTTTTTTAAAAAAATTGGTGCATCTAGCGTCCGGACATCCGACGCGTGAGACGCATCTGGACGTCGCGCCCATCGCACCAAGGCATCCCAAACCCGCCCACCCTTGTTAAAAAAACCCCGCCCGCCCCAGTCGCTCACTTCTCTTCACCGCCCAACCCCCGCAGGAATAGAATGGAACCTGCTCTCCCCCCCGCATCACTCGTTCCCCCACACTAGGTGTGTTGCATCCTCACCGCGCTCCCATCAGAAAATTGATTTGCAACATCAAACAAAAAGCGATGCGAGGTGAAACATCAGAACAAAAAGCGACTGCAACAACACAACAAAGCTACTGCAACACGAGATGCAACATCAGAAAAAGACTAATACAACAAAGAAAAATTACTTGTTACAACAGCAAACCAAAACTACTGCAACAATAGAAACAAAGCACAATGCGAGATATAACATAAAAAAGACTAATATAACAGATAAACATTACTTGTTGCAACAACAAAATAATGTTACTGCAATAAAAGAAACAAAAGGGCAATATGAGATGCGACAATCAGAAAAAAGACTAATGCAACAAAGAAAAATACTTGTTGCAACAAAGAAAATGATGCTACCACAACAATGTAAACAAAAGCGCAATGTGAGATGCAACATCGAAAAAAAGGCTAATGCAATAAAGAAATATTACTTCTTGCAACAAAAAACAAGCCTCACTTGCAATGAGCTCGCCAGAACCCTAGCCACTTTGCCAAGGCCCCTCGGATCCAAATCCGGAGGAGGAGGATGGCTCAGATCCAGAGAATGACCTACCTCCTGCCAGCCACCATCGCCCCTCCTCTCGCTAAGGGGAGGTCGTGGAGCGAGGAGGGAGGGAGGCGACTCACGGGCCGCCGCCGTGTCGCCTCCTCTCCAAGTGGCTGGAGGTCGCGGAGGAGGAGGGGCGGCTCGTCGAAGCCGCCATCTCCATCTGGCATGGAGGTCGCGAGGAGGAGGGGGCGACGCTTACGAGCTGCCAAGTGCGATGAACGAGAGTGGATGAGCGGGAGGAGGAGAGGTGAGCGGAGCGAGAGAACTGGCGCGCCGGTCATGGGATGGGATGGGATGGGGTGGGAGTCGAGCCCACGGATAAACAGCCTGTTCGTTTGGTCGTATTTGGCTTATAAGCCATGGTTTAATAGACAACGAACAGTATTTTTCTCTCACACTAAACCAATCAATAATACTTTCAGCCATGGCTTATCAGCCAAACAAGACCAAACGAACCGGACGAAAAAGTGTTTTTGCTTATAAAAAAGAAGAGTTTTTCAGAGCACTTCTTCGATTTACCCCGATAATCCTCGCATAACCCCGGCGCCGCACCCACGTCGCACGGGGCTACATTCGGCGGCTAGGCTTTCCCTGCTGCTCCAGCCGCTTCCCCTTCACCTGCTCCACCAAGCCCGGGCCGCACCGTTCGGCGCGCTCGTTGCCCGCAGCGGCGCCATCGCCAGCTCCGGGTGTACTACAGTGTAACCCGATCCGCTGGTCACTTCCGTGAGGCAGGTGCTCAGAGGTGGGGGGCGCGTGGGTGGAAAGGCTGCACGGCCCGGCCCCTCTGGCCGCTGCCGTGCGCCGTGAGGGCCCGTCTCGGCGTCACGACAAGAGCCTTTTTGCGTTGCTGCTGCAGCCGCGTAGTACGAGTATTTTGGGCGCGTCATGCATGCATGCTTGCTTCATTAGTTTTCACTCATCAGCGGAAGCCTTTGTGCTGCAAGTCTGCAACCCTTCTGTCTTCAGGTTCGTCTGCCACGACGCGTCGACGCCTGCCGAAGTGCCGACTGACGAGCGAGATCCTGCCGAAGTACCCACAGTTTTTTTTAACCCTGCTGGTACAGAGCTTTTTAAGCCTGCTGGAACAGTTAGAGCGCAGCACTCGACACAGGGTTTATGTATGAGCTGTGTGGCCTCCGGCCTGTATGCTGGCTGATGGGCAGGCAAGCAAGCAAGCTCTGCTCCGTAGCTAGCTTCTCGTGCGCTTCACTTATAAGCGTCCTTTTTACTTAATAAATAATATTTTTCTCCCACCATAAATTAGCTCGTGATACTGGTTTTTTCAGGCCTGGCGCCGGTTATTCCCGACCCAGTCCCATCGCCGGAACTGAACGGCTGTACAGTGCCACACATGACACACCTCAGCACTGACAGTGACAGCAAAGCAGCACCACCTGGCTGGCGCTGGCGCCGCTGCTGCTCTAGTAGGAGACTGTACCATAGTAGTGTAGACTTTCACAGAAAAAAAAGTAGAGTACATAGTACATTTTTTCGAGAAACAGTAGAGTACGTACATACGTGCAGTAGTATTGCGCGCGCGATGGCCCAGCGGCCGGGCGGGGCAGAGATTCTCCGCGGTAGTGGCACCTCTGTGGCCGTTCCCCCCGACCCGTGTCACGCACGCCTTGCCACCGCTACTCTGGTTTTTTTATTTATACACTATACTACGTACTGCCACGCCACGCAGTACAACTTTACAAGGCCACTGGGCTCACCAGTCACTACCATGGCCACTGTTCGGATTCTCGCCGCATCGGTAGGCAGGCAGCCTTTGATTAAATAAATAGCAGCCTAGAGAGCCTTGCCGTGCAGCATTCAAGATCAAGCTCGTGCTGAGCAGCTGCCACGTCTACCCATCCACATACGTATGCGTACAGTAGAGTAATTGCGTATCGATATACCTCTCCGCCTCCAGCTGTCAGTGTACGCCGTACGCAGGTGCCTGATCCACTGACCACTACGGTCATTGACGAAAAGCTTTTGTCATCGTACATGGATGATGGATCATTAGCGTACCGCATCCTCCTACGGCTGCGTCGTGCGCTGAGTGCGGACTACACGTAGCTTTTCCGAGGCACGCTTCGCGCCACGTGACCATCCATCTAGTATCAAGCTTTGTTTGTTTTTTCCCCTGCGAAGGCCCAAGGCCCAAGGGGAGGCGCTGCCGAATCTGAAAGATGGGTGGACGGAGATACGGGTGCGCTGCCCGCTGCGCGCGCGCCTGGTTTTGCGTGGGCACGGCAGGTGCCTTTTCAGGCAGGGGTGGGCACTGGCAGCACGCAGCGTCGCAGCGGCCTCCATTCATCAATCCGCAGTGCCCAGTGACGCAGAGTACTGTGTACTGCCCGCGCGCATCGGCTGTCTTGATTTCTGTTTCATCAATCAATCCACAGTGTTTGGCATTGGCGGAGGGGTGGACCATGGACGATGCTCCGGCGCCGTGGATGCACATGCACACTGCACCATAACCCCCCACTGGCGCAGTGGCGCTTCGCTCGCTACGCAGTCTGTTTTGGCTCCGCATGGCGTTGCTGGCGACCTGGCCTAGTGGCCTGTGGCCGTGGTCTCTGACACGGGACACGAGGTGCGTAACAAGAACGACGCGCGCGGAGCTCCGTGACATGCGCTCCACTCCGGCTGCCGTCTCTTCGGTTTCCATCGAGGACAGCCAGACCAGACCGCGAGAGGCTTCAGCGCACGTGCAATGCTGTGGAACGAGCGCATTGCTGCCCTGCATGGAAACCCGCGCCGCGATTATACACGATGCTGTTCTGTCCGCCTTGCTATTTGTATGCATGCCTCTCGCGTTAATAGTGTAGGATAGCACTTTTACGCTATTTTGAAAATGCGGGAATTTTTGTTGTTCTATGTACCTTTCCCTTCGTGAAAACGAACTACTCTACCGAGTGCAGGAAACGTTCGTACTGTTCTTCATCGCTACTTTAGTAGTACTTTTCAGGAAGAAGTAATATTTTTCTCTCTCGTAACACATCCGTATAGGCATAAGCTAAATTTCAGCGAAAGAGCCGCTGTTTTTTCCGGTGAACAGATGCGAGAACTGGCTCATCAATCAATCCCGGGGGAGCAGCGTGACGTCCCCTCACCCTCGGGCAGCCCAACGAGATGTTTTGCACCGTGTCCGTGTGTGTCTCTGTTCGCTCGCGCCCGTCCTCGGCGTCCGGGCCAACCCCGGCCTTTCGGACGGCGGCGCGCGCGCGCCTGTCCTAAGGTCGCACCCGTCTGGCTGTCTGCCTGTCAGGTGGGCCTAACTCACCAGTCACAGGTGTTACTAGCAGTACTGGATACGGAGTACGCTGATACAGGGGACAGAGCGGCGTCAGCTGTGTTCGTCGTCGTGTTCATGCCTTCATGGTGCTGCTGCTGCTCCACTTCCACGGCGTGCGCACTCGCTACGCGCTACAGAGTGGCGCTCCGGCGAGCGGGGGACGACAGCGTGGGGCCATCCTAGCGGGGCCGGCGGTGCGGCAGGCGGCGCATGTGCTCCCCAGCTGGTGCTGCTGCAGATGGGGCCCACGGCCAGCTACCGCCGCTAATCCTAATCTGCCCGTCACGAGGTTGTAGTAGTAGCCCTGATTGTGACTGATTGCCTGAGTACTACTCCACTCGACATAATAAAAATTCAAGAAAAGGCTAGGAGTATTATACTCCTCCCTACGTGTAGAGTACTATTCAGGAGGTGTCTGTCTGCCTGGGACAGAGTGACGCAGCCTTTCCCGGGGGCCATTAGCATGTGGATTGCGAGGAAAGCAAGCCTGCCTGCCTGGGAAGCAAATGCAAATCCACCAGCGTGCTGCAGCCTCGCATATTCCATCACGCGCCTGATTTTAAAAAGACTCGCCGGGGTCGTATTCCAGTGGCCTAATCATGCCGCTTTCGCACAAATGCAAATGCCATTGTTGCAGCATGCAGGTGCAGGGTGGAGCACGCACCTCGGATAGAGGATGGCCAGATCTCCTCTCTCAACTGTCCATCCATTCCCATTTTCCACTCCAGTTCCTCGCCCTCTCGCCTTGCCTTGGTACTTGCAATTGGCTGGCAAGGCAAAGGCATGCATCCACGAGCAGGAACGCAGCGACGGGTCAACTCACCCAGACCCACCAGCCCGATTCCTCCTTCTGACCGACGATTACTCCTCACCTGACGACTTGCGAGTCCGAGCGAACAGCCGCGCCCCACGCTGCGTTTGATCTTTTGCTGGTGGTGCTGCTGGTGCGCCATTCGGTTGGCATAGCGCCATGCCATGCAGATGCAGCGTGTCCGGACGCTGCTGTTTTCCCGTACGTCACATCACAAAACTGAAGGCGGTCAGGGCATTGCTAGAGGCCGTATCGTATAGTAGATTATTTACCGCTTTACCGGTTTGGTGTGAGAGAAAACACAATTTCTAATTAAAATTTACGATCGTTTACGAAGCGGCGAATGAACAAATAGAGAGATGCTACTACTCCTGCCAGTAGTACAACTGTATGCCCTGCCCTGCTCGCTGTATGCCCTGTTTACACTGAAATGTTGTTACAGACAAATACTGGAATAAGCTCAAACGAACGTGGTCATGCATACCTACATCTTGATGGTGCTGTACAACGGAATAGGCGTAGTACGGTACTAGTACTATGGAGGAGCACGTAATAATACGTCGGCTCCCATCACCACAGCACTACCGGTACGTCTCATAGGCCCAAGCCACATGCGGCCGTCTCGACACGTCGTCGTCGGCTGTACTCCTACCTCAGTGCATGTACAGTGTGCTACTAAGTATGTACCGCATAATTAGGACTTTACACATGCATGCTTTGTCCGTGACGAGTTCCCGGTCAAGATCCGCGACCAAATCCTCTTCATAATATACGTACTGTACTCACTACTAGCCCGTACAAGTACCGTGAAGTCCACAACGCCTACTCGCCGTACTAGTAGTGGTACGTGCCGTGCCCTAAGTCCAAAAACGAGTTCGCCCGAGACCCGACCATGGTTGTCGCCTCAATGCCTCCGGACGACCGGAGCTCACACCTCAGAGGCTTCTCGTGCCGCCGCGAATTATTTGGCATGGACAAGCATAAATGGCACGTCTCATAAATTCGCCTGTCTGTAGGTCGTCTTTCCAAAAAAAAATTTCGCCGTCCGCCGAGCTCGAGAGCCAAAAGGGGCAGACAGTACCGGACGACGCGCAGTTAATACGTACGTACAGTACAGTATGGTAGTAGTAGAGCTACCAAAGTGACGACTGGCGAGGCAGGCAGGCCAGCAGAAGACGATGGAGAGCTTTTAATTTTTGTCACTGTTCATATTCTGCCAGAACAGTATTTTTTCTCTTACAACAATCAGTCAGAACAGTATTTTTCAATCATGCCGAACAATCAGTCGGAATAGTATTTTTCACGTGCTTTGCTCCATTCGGGCCGGCCGGTGGGTCCTCTACATCTTGTCGTACGTACGTAGTATGGCATCAGTGTATCACTGCACTGCTCGCTGGAGCTTGTTGCTAGCGAAAGCGACGGACGCACAGGTACGGTTGGACGAACTGTTGGTGCGTCTAGCACAGCACCGCAGCGCTCGATCGGCATCGGCCCATCATCCATCGAACCAGCGCTGTAGCGTGGCAAGTGGCATGGCGGCCTGCGCGGATCGATGGAGCCGGACAGGCGCATTTGCTCCGCGGCCACGCGCCCATGCCGGCACTCGCCGCGCGCGCGCTCTCCTCCCGTCGCGGCCGGTGTGTCTTCCTGTTTCGTTGGTTGCAGTTGCAGGCCTGCATGCAGCTTCACGTCTGCGATCGAGCGGTAAAACGTAGCGCCTGGCACGGCATGTGCGGTGCAGCAGGGCGGCATGGGCTCGACATGGGCGAGCGCCGAGCGCCCGGCTCCCTACTACCACCAAGGAAGCAGCACTTCCGCTTCCGTGCCGGCCTTCTGGACGAGCGGAACTCGCGGTGTGCCGCACGGTGGCTGAACGGATTGATCGAGTGGAGGCTTCGAGTTCGATCGGCTTCCGCCACGGAAAAAAAGGAGAAATCGCAGTGACGCACGCACACACAGGGAGCGACGAGTACAGTACCTCACGTGCCTGGCCCTCACGGTTTTTAGTACAGTTGTACAGGTCTGTGTGAAACACGGCAACTCAGCGGCGGTAACTAATGCGTAGGCGCGTAGCAGCAGACTAGCAGTAACAGCAAACCCAGTAAAAAAGAGGAGCCGTTGAGCGAGCGCGCCCTGGCTCCTCCTGTAGTCCTGTTTGTCAACGTCTCCCGGCTCCCGCCGCAGCGACTCAGCGGGAGGGGCCGGGCCGGCGAGCGGCGACAAGACGTCCGGCGCCAAAAGGCGTCGCCAACGCCAACGCCATGCCGTCCGCAGGGCCCCGGCGGAGCCCGTGCCGCGGGTCCCGCGCGTCGGTGGGCGGGCACACGCAAAGCGCTTCCCTGCAGTGCTGCGCATCCGTCTCTCACCCGTCGCTCTCGCATCTTTTGGCCCGTCCGGTCCGGCCGTCCCTCCCTTCCCTCCGTCGGCAAAAGACACAAGAGCAGAGCCGAGCCGAGCCGACGGGCGACGGCCTCACGGTCACGGCCGGGCCGTACGCTCGGCCGCCACGGATCCGAGGGCTTTCTTTCTGCGCGCGGCGCGGGCGACACGGTCACTCGGAGCGGCCTCTGTCTCTCGCACTCGAAGAGACACACACCGACATGCATGCACTGCGATGCCGCCGTGAGCATGCGCTGCTCGGGCCTCGGGCCCGCCGGTTCTGGAACGGCGACACGTCGTGACCGGCCGCTTTACCGTTTGTGGCCAGGTGAAAGGAACGGCGAGGCGAAGCCTTCTTTTCTCTGAGGCGTGCAGCGTGCTCGGCAGGGGGCGGGCAGGCTCGACGGCCTCGGGAAGGCCCTCTCATGCTCGCCCAGATCCGTGGCTGCCAGAAACGGACGCTGGTAGCCTTTGTGGTAGAGGTAGAGGAAACCCATTTCTGGTCACCCATCCACTGCCACTGGGCGACGTGCTCTTCGGAATCGTATCATGAGCGCACTATAGTAGTATACTCCGTATGTACTACTACGTACATGTGTGGACGAGAACAATACGAGCTCAAGATATTTATAAAACTCTTCCAGTTCCAGTAATCGCGCATGGAAATCCCAGAAGTCTCTGCAGAAACCGTACTGACGGCCATTAAGTTGGAAATCCTACCTGGATCCTACGTGATTAGCATCGGAAGTTTTAGCATCGTGTCACGCTGCCAATGATCATCTCGTACGAAAAAGACATCGCGGTATGGGGTATCGCGCCTTTACGCAGGGACGGAACTACTGGTAGTACTGTGATTTCCAACGGCACGGCAGCACCTGTCGTCCACTCCACACTCCACAGTCCACATTCGCCACTACTAACCTCATCGGGGGACTTCCTGATCCACCGGCCTCCTGCCCATCCGGAAAGCGCCGCATCATTGCTGCCGCGGATACGCCGCCATCGATTGCCCTGTGCGCATGTGCGGCTGTGCCTCCCTCCAAGCACTCTTCCTTTTTCCCACACCGGAAGCCAGCACCAAGCCGTCGCTGTTTGGGCTGGCGACGCTGCACGAGCTCTGGAGGCCAATGATTTCAACCCGACGGGCTCTCTAGCCTCTCGGGACCGGTATGGGCGCGCAGGAAGCGGACGCGTCGGGGGCGGGGAGGGAGGGGCCAGCGACGTGTGCGTACGCTCTCGTTCTCGGCTTCTCATGTGCGGGGCTGCGGTGGTCGGTGTCCTCGGCGTAGGTACGGCCATGGTGGCACGGTCTGTATCATTGCGGCTCCGGGAGAAGCCGCCAACGTCGCTTTTTTTTTCATGATCACCATTTTTCTGGTGGCCGAGCATCGCCATTTGCCAATTGGCATTCACAACTTGCCCACTGGTCGCTGTTATTTTTGTGTGTGTATTTTGTCGAATACAAGGAGAACGGTGCTAACGATGCTGGTAAACTCCACAATATATATCGGCCCATTTTTTTTGTACAGGTCAGGTTGCTGAGCCGTGAAGAGCCCGATAGGCAAATAAGCATAGCAAACTGGGCCTGAGAATGAGGGCCCAAGGCCGCCATTACTGTTTCTTTCCTTTCTTCCCCGAAGTACGTCCAACGCGACGGAAAAGAGGCCGTCGATAGCTATCAGATGCCACGGGCCGCGGCCAGGCTTGGCCAAATTCCTTGTCATCATAAAGAAGCTAAAGAAACGGTCTTGACGGCAGAAACTGTAGCAGATGAGCAACCATACTCAACATAGATTTTGAGAACCGAAAACACTGAGACAATCACCTGCTATGATTACTTTCTCCGAGCATGATTTTCATCGTATATCTTCTAAGGACCCTATTACTACCATACATCTGCAACCCACGTAATGTACATTACTGTTGTATGAAGATAAACTATGCAATACAATTCCTAGATCCCTCCCCGCACAACAAACAGATGGTTGTGGCGTTTCCAGGGGCACACTTCCAGCGTCCACGGTGACGAATTTGCTAGCACTTGAGAAGTAATATATATCTAGACTACTACAAATTCAAGCCTCCTTCCTAGTTATCCTGTCAGCAGTACCAGCAGCAGTGAAAAAAGTTGGTTAACAGTTAAGCATAGAAGTTTGCTGAACGGCCACACAGAGGTTTCCATACCTGAAGCAATAGATTCCAAGAGCATCCTTGATTTCATGCACAACCGAAACGGCAAGGTGTAGGTAAAGACCCACTATCACAGGAAAATGGAGCAGTGATATGTAAAACGCTGAGTGTGACCAGATAACCAAGCAGAAATATCGACATAAAAAGGATAATAGTCCCAGAAGATAGATGTTAACACACTGCTGACTTTGAGATGCAAAGTTACATGCTATGAGCATGAGAATGCCACATGCGTAGATGTTGGTCTCCCTCATCATACCCAGTATAACAGCAATACAAGAAAAAGGTAAAGTTTTATGGTTCTAGTGATCCATTGCTAGGAAATGAGAATGTACTATCTGAAACAGCACTTTATAAATCTAAACGGGCTCTTTAGGCCCACAAAGCATGATACTATTGAACAGAATGGACAAACCGAATGTTAGTGCCTAGGAAAGATTCCATAGAAATGATCATAAGATGCAAGTATGAAACTGAAAATGCTCAAGTTCACCTGTATATGCACAATAAAGAAGCAGCAGCACAAGCTCATCAACTAAAGGACTCCTGCCAGTAAGAAGATTGAGTCATTTAGTGTAAACATAAAAGAGCTGTCTTTCAGATGTTACCAGTACTAGGTGGAATAAACACATTAAGAGCTTACCCATCGTTGATCTTTGCAATGAGAGCATTTGCAATCAGAAAACAAAGAAACACCAGAGACTGAAACAAGAGGTTTTAGTCAGTACTTAAAAAGTGGCCTACACTTGGCACCTAAAGATGAGAAGACAGGAGACTTCAAAGTCATACCATGAACATCCCAGATTTTAGACCTTTGGGCTCACACAAATGAGCAAGTATCATTCTTCCCTGCTCAAAGATGATTATTCACATTATAAGATGATGAGCAGTATTTGTAGATATAAACAAAATGAGTGATAGTGCGTTAGTATTGGACTGAGTTTGTCCCTTCAGAAAACCACACATTCCTTAAGGCATCATGCAACAGCTGAAATTAAGTCCAGTCTAATCTGATGTTCATATGAGTCATCAGGTGCACTGCTTGACTCATGCATTCCAATCAAACCTGAGGCTTTTGTGTATGCTGTTATTTTATATTCTGTCAGATTGCATGTGCTGTTATTTTATATTCTATCAGCAGTACTAATGAGACTGAGATGACTTTTGTGTGACCTGGGTCCTGGTAGTGGCGTAGGTTGCTATTTCCAATCAATCCTGCCTTACAAAATTAAATCATAAGGAACTTCCAGCAAATTTAATTTCGAAGCCTAAATATAAAAC